>APFE030483872.1:0-11167 GCA_000404065.3 Pinus taeda | reverse complement strand
GCGGTGCTTCAGCTGCTTCAAACTCAGCTTCTTTACCATCTCGGTGGCTACCAAGTTATCTGTACTTCCACTGTCGATGATCAACTTACAACATTTCTCGTGCGACTTGCAAACTGTCCGGAATAATGATTTCCTTTGAGTTTGTTTAGCTGTTTCTTTGGCTGGTTTCATCAAAACTTTGTTCAAAACTAAAGCTTCCCATGTTTCTGGTACATTTTCTGCTTCTTGGGGTGGTGTCTCTGCTTCCTCAGGCTGTGCGACAAACGTTCCTCTCTGGCCAACTTGTTCCGCTTCAGGGCATTCAAAAGATCTGTGCCCCCATTTGTGGCACATGTAGCTCTGATAGTTAGCTCCCCTACCTCGGCCATTCCCTCATCCTCGCCGATATGGCCTGCGACCTCTAGCGCTGTCTCCTTTCTTCGCTGTTCCTGAAGCCTTGGAGCTGCTGCCCTCTTCACTATTACTGGAAGTCCGTCCTCTGCGATAGGACTGTCCTCGTCCTCTGCCACTTCCCCATCCTCTCCCATCATTCTGTTTTCTGGTGATCTTCTCCTCTACCTTCACAACACTCTCGTAGGCTTCTTCTGTATTCTTCGGGGAAAGAACGCTGATTTCATCCAATATTTCCAATCTCAAACCATTTACATACCTTGTTGTTTTCTCCAGGGTGTCCTCTATGTAACCAGCTCTTAAATTTACCCGGTAGAATTCTTCCGTATACTCTCTAAATGTCATCCCTTTTTGCGTCAAAATCTGCACTTGGCGGTGCACTGCAATCTAGTAATCCTTGGGCATAAATCTACCTTTCAGCTTGGCCACCATCCTTGGCCATTTATTTATTGGAAAATTGTTCATCCTTCTTCTTTATGCTTGGACAATGTCCCACCACAGGGTTGCATGTCCTTTCAGCTTTGTTGCACCGAACTTAACTCTCTGGTACTCACTCACCTCTTCACACTCAAAATACTTGTCCAATTCGCTGATCGAGTCCAACAGAACTTCTGTGGACAAGCTGCCATCGCAATTTGGGATCTCTGGTTTAGGCTTGCTGCTAGCCAATAGGACCGACCTCAATAATATCATCTCTGACCCTTCTTCATCTGTTCCATCTGTTGTAACTATGGCTTCTTCTTCGTTGTCATCTCCTACCTCTGAATCCATTCTCCTTCCTACTTCAACTGCCTCAAAACGGGCAGTAAGGATCCTTATTTCTTCTCTCAGTCCTTCATCTACTACTCTGCGCACAACTCTCCCAAGTCCTCTTCTTCCAACTTCCATGTCTATCGTGGCACTTTCAATTTCCTGCTTTGATACCACTAGATTGGTCTGACCCCCTCTTTACACTTAATAAATGGATATAAATTAATATGAATGATTTCGCCGGTGATCAACTATGTGATTAAGTTAATCAAAGGTTGATTACAATGATTAGCACAAACATTTTTACACCCGATCTTTATTTCTCGTACTAGCACCGTTGGATGTAGGACATGTGTCCGTTCCTTGGTAATCACACTCCCACCTTGGTTAATGACCCACAAACCCTATTCTCTCGGTCATTTGTGCATTGTTCTGTTGGTGGTTCGAGGGTTTCACTATCTATTCTTTTGGTGCGATTTCAGTGTGGGAATATACTGCTACTGTTGCTTTTGCTCGACCTTGACCCGGTTATATGCTCGGCTCCATCGGTTGGTAAGTAACATTGTTCTGTGCTTTCTTTTTTTCCCCTCTCGTTCCTCTGCCTTGGCGCTTGATATGCCCTACTACTCTATGCAAAATACGCTTGTTTTGGAGGGTTTCTCAGTTTTCTGAATTTAGTCTCAGCTGCTCGTTTCGCTTGACTGTAGTGATTGTTCCTCGTCTCGGTTTCTTTAATTCAATCGCTCTCGAATATCACTGGTCATGTTGCACTGTTGCCTTTGTAGGTTGTGTTCTCGGGGGTCTACAGCTTCGGCTTCTTCCACAGAAATGAAAGTAAGATATTGTTCTATGCCATCATCGTTTTCCACTCGTTACGCTCTTGACTGACTCAGTTGCTCTTTTGTGAGCAGAGGGACCCTTGGGTGACCGCAACCTCGGTGTCATATCTCATCACTCGTAAGTCCCGAACCCTAAGCTTCTGGTATTTTCTTTCCTCGATTCTTTCCTTCCTTCCACGCAATGCTTACACTCTGTTTTGGTGGATTATTGCAGGTGGGTTCGTTCTTGTGACCCTGGCTTCTACTCTGTCGCGTGCTGGCAAAACCCGAGTAGGGTATCTCCTTATTAACTTGGTTTATTTGCTTTCTCCTATCGTCGCTGGCTTAAAACATTGCTTGGCTAGTTTTAGGCGCAGAATCTTGTGTCTGTCCCGCGTAATGTAATTGTAGTCCTCACGCTTGCATTATTACAGTTTTTGGGTTGTGGCCATAGGGTTTACAAGTTAGGATTTTTCAACCCGTTCTCTATCATGCACTTATTGGACTTGAACGACGTTAATTTCAGTATGGAATGTAATGTATATTTGACAGAGATTATATGATTACTTTTTGTGAATAAATGAAAGGGTTCCATTGTCACGAAATACCTGTGTTGTTGGTTTCTATCCTCGGTGTGTGGAACTTGTGCGTTATCCAAAAATTTCTTTCGCTCATTTGCTTTAGTTGGTCTGGGACTAACCTTCCACGTCTTTGTAGTTTCTCCAGTTCTTACACTTACAAAGTCTTGCTGTGTGTCGGCCTGTTAAGTTAATGAAAATAGAAAAAACACGTATGTGTTGTACAATAGAAATAAAAGAACTTGCTTTTACTGTGTTAAGCAAATCAACATAAAATACTGTAGATGGATAGCTGTGGGATGTCAAATATAACTTCTATGTGCTCAGAGATTTCTATTATTTTTCTCTTTCCAAAAGTCGAACCTGTTACAATACATTCTGTCTCCTTTTGAATGATTTTGGAAAACAATTTCTCTTAACTGGTCTTAGTTACATTTGATGGTTTGTTTTCAGTTCTAAAACTGTTTATTTTTCCTACACTATGATTTGTAAAGGATAACATGATAAATAAAAACAATAAACTACAACAGTTCATTAAATTCAACTTTTATCTTCCTAAATACTACTTCTCTAAGAAATTAAAATAATAAAAGAAATGAAATTAAAGTGTTCACCTGAAATTTCCTCCTCACTCCTCTCAGAGACCAAATGACCCTGTGTCATGATGATCCGCTTCAGCGAGATGCTCCCGCATCATCTAGAGCGTTGTCCAAGACTCTCCCTCTCTCTCTCTCTCTCTCTCTCTCTGAGTTACTTCCCATGTGTTCGAGCTCGCTTCAGTTGCATGTTCATGTATTGATCCAACCCACATTCCAACAAAATTTCCACTTACACATTCGTTTACTAAGCTCAAGGTGTTTCCTTTACAAATGCCATAAAAAATTGAAAGCGCAAACAACATGTTCACTAAGAAGTTGCATTTGATCCAAAAGTGTCATTGAAAATCCTAAGAAGTTGCATTTGATCCAACAATCCAACCATGTTTTCAAAGGAAACTTCATATATAACCTTGTGCATTTACTATCTAGCATGCAATTTCCCATAAGTCCCATTTTTCATCTCCTTATCTCTAAAGACAACAAGTCGTTTATTTCATATGGAAGTTTAATAGCACGCAAAGCAATCTGTCCACATCTATAACATTTGGATTTCTTTTGTACAAACTTACAAGAAAAAATATCAAAAAAGGTTGACATCCAATAACTAAAACTCTTTCGAGAGATAAACTCCTTTCTCTTTCCTCCCATCATCAATCAATCATGCTACAATACTTATGAGCGTGCTTCTTCCAATCCCACATGCGTTTCTATGGAATTAATTATAACGTGGTAGAATTTTATTCGAGGGAAGGTAATTCCCTAACCACGTTTGAAAGAAAGAGCACGACATTAAGAGTTGTTCTTCCTGCATTGTTCATATTTTCCTCTGTTATTGTGAAACATTTAGGGTTATAACCAACATTTCCCTTACGTGGTTATCCTCTCTTCGAAGGAGCACACGATTTCTTTTTTCACAGCAAGATAGAGTGTAAGGTAAAGTATAATGGACATTGGAATGATCAGAGGATTGAAGGATTTCTCACTATGCCACATGAGAGAAGAAGACGCAGGAGAGGTTCAACCTATCACAAGGGAAGAGCCTATGGTGGTAATTCCCGGCTTCAGAATAGGGTTGTTGTGTTTGTAGGTGACTACCTTGAATAAATCACTGAGGAAATTGAGGAGGAACTATCGATATTGGAAAGGGAGGCATCCTCTCGGAGAAGGTCTCTTTCTGACACAGAAGTGAGGGCTCAGTGGGATAGTTGGATTCGAGATACAAGGAAATCAAGGAGGAGAGAGGATGAGTAGATGCGCGTGATTAACCTCCATTGTCAAATGAAATTCCTTATGGGTCAGGAGCTCCTCGATAATCAAGATGTAAGGAGGGATCTAATATAGAAGGTGGATCATATGCATTGCCACCTCACAAATTCTAATTGCAAGTTGACTTCAATCAACACGAGGCTCGCATGGATCGAAACACATCTTGTGATTCCACCACCAACCCCATGACCCCCGGCTACACCAACATATCCTATTCCCAAAGATGGATCAAACTCTCGTCCCACTTCCTAAGTTAATGATGTTTGTTTACGCAGAGTACAAAATTTCTCTTTCGAGTGTTCATGGACATGATAATATAGAGCAACATTTAGATGTTTTTATGTTTAAGTTTACTTATGTGAGATATGGTCGGTCACTTATGGCCCTCTGTAGGGACCAATTTTGGGTATGGTCGAGTCTCCGTGTCAAGAGACTAGAAAGACATGTGTATGATGTAAAAGCTTTAACTTGTGGCAATACATCTCACCTTAAAATAAAAAAAAAAGAAAAACATGATTTTAGCACAAATATAGATACCTATAAATGTGAATTTTTACATCAATCATATTACTACTATACATGCATTTAAAATATTATGCTACTTCAATTTTACCATACAACTCATTTACTTCAGGTGTTTTTCATAAACACAAGTTAATAAAAGTCCTTCAAACATAAATAGAGAAATTAAAACTACCTCTTGTTATATATCGCTTAGTTTAAATAGGTTATACATAATCTATTTTAAATTTTGAAGATCAAACATAAGTCAAACGAGCACAACTCTATCTTTATTGATATATATTCTATATAATATAAAATCACACAAACAAAATAAACTAACTATTTTTGAATCTTATCACGAAAACAAAAACAAAAAAAATCATCATTATCATATATATTAAAAAAATGAATTTAATTAGGGAAAGGAACATATTGGCTATAATCATATTCATATATCCTTCGAAATGGAAAGAGCTCTCGAATCCCTTGCAGTGGCTAGGGTTTCACCCAAAACCCTAGTCACCCAATATTTTCTTTATTTGCATGGATTCTCTCGAGATAGTTCAATGGCAAATACATATTTTTCTTTTGCATGTACGGTTAAAAATCAAGCTATATCTTCTCGAGTTTCATACAAGATAAGTTTTCCCTTTACATTCTTCTAGACGAGGAAGCTTTAGAATTTGAAAATTATTTTTCAAGGAATGGTTTGGTTTGTAGGTTTCATGGGTTATGGTCGCGGCTTGTCGATCTCCTTAAATGGGTCTCTAAGACATGGAATCCCCTTTCGATGGACAAGCTCAATATTTACCCTATGGCACGAGGTTTCTTCACTGTGGTTTTCGAAACGATTGGAGACAAGAAGGCTACATGTGAAGCTCGAAGATGGTTTTGGGGGAGCACTAGCCTCTCCATTCAGTGATGGTGTTGAGATTTCGATTCTTTCACAAAATAGATTTCTTCCACCCTAGTTTGGATAAGAATGTGGAACCTTTCCTTGGATTTTTGGAGTCACACATAGCTTTCGTCCATTGGGAACGTGGTGGGAAAATTCTATCGTGGCTGTCATATTAATAAAAGTGAAAAAATAAAAATGCAACGCGACTATTTGTGTGGGGATGGAATTCAACAAGGGTTTTCGAGGAGAGCTTTATTTGATGGCTCCAAACTATGTTTGGGTCCAAAAGACCGATTATGGGAACATCTCATTTCGATGTAGAGAATGCTATGAAACAGCACATGTAATTAAAAGTTGCCGCAAGAATCCTCAGAATAAAGAAAGAACCCCAAATGCCCAAATGATGGGAAGGTGCACAAGGTGACCACTATATGATATTTAAAGAAGTAGACCTTCGCAGAAAGAAAGAACGAGAAGACGTGAAAGAAGCACATCGAGTGAAAGAAACTGCAGTGGGCGCAAAAGTATTTAAGAACCGAATTTCACTTGCCAATGTGGATCCTCCTCTTGCTAATGAGGATTCCTTGAATGCAACTTTCGTAGAAAAACAAAAAACCCCTCTTGGAGAATGGATTACCTATCTTGCTGAAGTGAAAATTATGGGGCACATAAGGTGGATGAGAAATATTTGAGGAAAAATACCTTAAAGTACCTTGCATTTAAGGAAGAACCACTAGCTGGAATTTGCAAAAAATGTGCATTGGATTCAAGTTGGGAAGAAAGGGAAAAACAAAAATCTCCAAGAAACACAAGAAGTCATTCTAGATCAAAATAGAAATATAAGGGAAAATGGAATGTAAATATGTTGGTAGTTTGGGGGTTTTTTGGAAAATATTTAGTTGGGAAGGGATTGAAGGATTTGTTTGATGGGGAACTAGTTGGAGGGTTTGGGCTGTGGTCAATCTCAAAAGCAGGAGGAAGAGTGGAAAATGTAAAGGTTTTGGCCTTACAATATGGATTTTTTTCAACACAAATCTTTATAACTTCACTTTGAAAAAATAAATAAATTCAATTATATATTACTTACAAGTTACGATAAAATTAGATTTTAATAAGAAATTTCTACTTTTAAAATTAAGGGTAGAGAGATGGCCAATATCATCACAAATATTGAGGGGGATATCTAAACGTTGTAAGGACAACACAAATTAATACTCTCGAGGAGGCCAAAAGGAAGGGTAATACAAGGAGTAAAGCAAGCTCGGGATAAATTAATCTAGAACAACACATTAGAACATAATACCTTGGGTAGGATAGGGCTTCAAACAATTTCCAACAACCACTAGTGCGTAACCTCAACCACTCCTAAACATTGTGCTGCATAGTGGACTATATCCAATACAATCAAGACCAATAGAAATGTGTGCACTAAAAGGATAGTTAAATTCACTAACTCCAAACTTGAAGAGGGCGAGCTCAAAACAACAACAACAACAACAACTCTAGAAGAAGCCACGATTTCCAATGACAAGTCTCATTGGCAGAGTCAAAGTTACCCATTAATTGCCCATCTCTAGCCCCAAACTACTAATCCATAGACTAGTCCAAAGAACAAACAAAACTAAACCAATTCCTAGTGGCTACATGAAACTCGCTGTGCAAAAACCCCTAGATGTTGAAAGACCCCACAAATAATCCCACCTACTAGGAGGGAAGCATGTAAGACATCATAAAACAAGTTGAGAGAGACTACAGTGAAGACTTTCCATATTCTTCAACTTAACAAGAAATGCTCACATTTTTGGTGAATAGGTTGGGTTGGCCACCCCACCAACCCTCTTGAATTGAAATATGAAGCAATGAGGTGGTGAGCTAGCCTCCTAACCTTATGGGCACTCTTGATATCCACCTCCATGAGGGGATAAAACAATGGTCATTAATATGTACAAACAAATAATTTTAATTAAAATAATCAAATTATATATTTATTATATCTAAAGAGTTCATGAAAAATGTGAAAGTATTGGGGAAAGCATCAATTTAAAAGTATAGAATTAAATGTGTCACAATCAAATACATTTTTATTTTTTTTACAAGTCACCCCCTACACATCAAATTTCAATGTATTTAAATTATTTCAAAATACACAAATTCTACACACATGTATTCAGCGTAATTCAAAACACATGTAATATAGCATACAAGACTCTCGACATAATTAGTTAAAAATTAAAGCATGTCAATAAAAACTCACACATTTTTATTATTATTATAAAGAAATAGAGTTAAATACACAATATAAACCTATAATATCATACAAATAAAATATAAAATTTTAAAATTTTGACATCAAATTTCTAAGTACTTACATTAATTCAATAGAAAGCATTAATTTATTATATCTAAAAATTTCATGAAAAGATCACACTATTGGGGTAAGCATAAATGAATATATAATTTCAAATTATAGAATTGAATGTCATACAATCAAATGAGATTTGTTTTTTTACTAGTCACTCCCAAAAACATCAAATTTCAATGTATTTGTATTATTTTGAAATACAAAAATCCTACACAAGTGTATTCAAATTAATTCAAAATACATATAATATAGCATACAAAAATCACATTAGGATAAATTAAAAATTTAAACATTTCAAGGAAAATTCACCCATTCTTTTTATAAACAAATGTAGTTTAATATACAATAAAAGAAATCATAATATCATTAAAAATGCAATACAATTTTCTTAAAAAGATCAAACTATTGGGGTAAGCATAAATGAATATATAATTTTAAATTATAGAATTGAATGTCATACAATCAAATGAGATTTGTTTTTTGCCAAGTCACTCCCAAAAACATCAAGTTTCAATGTATTTGTATTATTTTGAAATACAAAAATCCTACACAAGTGTATTCAAATTATTTCAAAATACATATAATATAGCATACAAAAATCACATTACAATAAATTAAAAATTTAAACATTTCAAGGAAAATTCACCCATTCTTTTTATAAACAAATGTAGTTTAATATACAATAAAAAAAAAATCATAATATCATTAAAAATACAATACAATTTTTTTAAAAAGATCAAACTATTGGGGTAAGCATAAATGAATATATAATTTTAAATTATAGAATTGAATGTCATACAATCAAATGAGATTTGGTTTTTTACAAGTCACTCCCAAAAACATCAAATTTCAATATATTTGTATTATTTTGAAATACAAAAATCCTACACAAGTGTATTCAAATTAATTCAAAATACATATAATATAGCATACAAAAATCACATTACAATAAATTAAAAATTTAAACATTTCAATAAAAATTAGCCCATTCTTTTTATAAACAAATGTAGTTTAATACACAATAAAAAAATCATAATATCATTAAAAATACAATACAATTTTTTTTAAATGTTGGTTTCTCTAATTTCCAGGTGCTTACATTATTTTAAACATTTGTAGAACACACACTGCTAATTTATTATATCTAAACTTCTTTTCACAAGTCAAACCCCCAAAACATGAAATTTCAATGTATTTTAAATTTAAAGTTGAAATTAATTCAAAGTAGATATAAGATTACATAAAAATTCACTAGTGAATTAACTAAGAAATTAAACATTTCTAGAAAATATCAAGCAATTTTTTTTTAAGATATAGTTTAATATACAAATCAAATTAGAATATCATACAAACACAATACAAATTTTTTAAATGTTTTGAGTATAAAACCTCAAATTTCCAAGTGCTCTCATTATTTTAAACTATTGTAGAAGAAAGAGTGTTTATTTATTATATCTAAACATTTAATGGAAAAATGTGAAATTATTGGGGAAAAGATTGTTGAATATGCAATTTAAAATTATAGAATTAAATGTCATACAATCAAATACAATTTTTTTTTTTTTTTAACAATTCACTTTACGAAAACATCATATTTCATATTTCAAAAATTATCTTAAAATACACTGATTTTACACAAGTTTTCAAATTGATTCAAAATATAGTTAATATTCCACACATAAATAACAAGAGAATTAATTAAAAATTTAAACATTATAAGAAAATATCCCACATTTTTTTTTTTTTAAATGTGAGTGTCAAGTTATTATATCTAAACATTTTAGGAAAAATCTCAAAAGTACCAACTCAAAGGATAGGTGGATATGCAATTTAAAATTACATAATTAAATGTCATACAATCAAACACATTTTTTTAACAAGTCACTCCCCCAAACATCAAATTTCAATGTGTATTTAAATTATTTTAAAATACACAAATTTCAAACGTGTTCAAATCAATTCAAAATATATATAATATCCCATACAAAAATCACAACACAATTAAATAAAAATTTAAACATTTCAAGAAAAAATAACACATCTTTTTTTTATAAACAAATATAGTTTAATATACAATATAAAATTATAACATCATACAAACACCAATTTTTTTATTTTTTTCAACTGTCCATGTCTCTCAAACATCAAATTTCCAACTACTTTCATTATCTTATTCTATTGTAAAACATAAATTGTCAATTTATTATCTCTAAACATTTCATGAAAAATCAACCAGTATTGGTGAAAGCATAGCTTACTATGCAATTGAAAATTATAAAATTTAAATGTGATACAATCAAATACATTTATTGAATTTCAATATATTTAAATCATTTTAAAATACACAAACTCTATACACTTCTTCAAATTAATTCAAAATACACATAATATACAATACAAATCACAACAGAGTTAATTAAAAATTTAAACTTTTCAACAAAAATTCACACATTCTTTTAAGAAACAAACATAGTTTTAATATATAATATAAAATTATAACATCATACAAACACAATTCACCATTTTCTTTTTAAACTTTCATGTCTCTCAAACATCAAATTTCCAAGTACTTGCATTATTTTAAACTACTTTAAAAACACACAGTGTTACACTTGTAACCAAATACAAACAACACATTACAAACAACACATCATTTACTTAAAACATGAACATGGTACAAAATAGGACACTAAATATATAAAAACATGTAAATGAAAAGTTTTTTGTTTTATATAAATTTTAGAATTTAAAATCAATGGAAAAAAATTAGTTTCTTTATGATATTTAATTTTTACTAGGTTTGTAATTTAAATGTACATCTTAATCAAACACAAATAATTTTAATTGCTATTGGTGTATATAAATATGTGCCTACAACCATCAAATTTTAAAATGTGAAACTCAAAATTAAATACCAAACAAAGGGCAAAAACCTTTAAAAGCAATTATGAAAATGTAAACACTGTTTGTATAAATGTTCAAGTTTTGAAAGTTCATTATTA
>APFE030483863.1:47362-85287 GCA_000404065.3 Pinus taeda | reverse complement strand
CCCCGGTTCACTATGTAGGTTAGTCGTGGAAAGAATATAACACAACCCAACACTCTAGAGCATGATTTACCTTTATGGTTGGAGGAGGAGGAAGAAGATGAGGCTTATTAAGCCCAACTTTATGCTTTAGAAGCAACCATAGGAAGAGGAAAACAAGATGAGAATGACTTAATTGAACACCTACTCCAAAGTCCAACTCCTAGTTTGTTACTGTTAGAAGAAGAAGTAAGGGAAACCCAAAACAATCGTCTAATTGACCTATGCCTGGCCAATTCCAACCCACTCCATTTCAAGACCATAGAATTCAGCCCGGAGAAAACTTTGAAAATTAATCCATCTCTTTCTGCTCTTGAAGAGGAAAAGCTATGCAACATGTTGAGAGAAAACCTAGAATCCTTCACTTGGAGTTACAAGGAAATGAAGGGAGTACACCCTTCAGTGTGTACTCACTACATATACATCAAAGAAGGTCACAAGCCAGTCCAACAACCACAAAGGAGGATGAATCCATCTCTTCAAGATATAGTCAAAGAAGAACTGTAAAAACGGCTAGACGCAGGATTCATTTACCCTATCTCAGGAAGTGAGTGGGTCTCTCCTTTACTATTAGTTCTCAAGAAAAATGGTAAGTGGAGGATTTGTGTCGATTATAGGGAGTTGAACAAATCCACAAAGAAGGATCATTTTCCCCTACCCTTCATTGACCAAGTGCTAGATGGCCTAGCAGGGAAGAAGTATTTTTCTTTCGTAGAGGGATTCAGTGGGTACAACCAAATCCAAATATACCCAGAAGACCGAGATAAGACCAAATTCACCTATCCTTGGGGTACTTTTGCCTATAGGGTCCTTCCTTTTGGCCTATGCAATGCTCCTGCCACTTTCAAGAGAGCAGTGTTGATTATTTTTGCCGAATTAGTACATGATGCAGTGGAAATATATATGGATTATTTTACACCTTATGGTTGTGATTTTCAAGAAGCACTGACTAATCTAGGAAAAGTATTGCACAAATGCATTGAAATGAACCTTTCTCTCAGTCTAGAAAAATGTGAATTCTTAATGACTAAAGGGACCATGCTAGGTCATTCAATATATCAACAAGGACTGCAGGTGGACCCAAACAAAATAACAATCATCCAAAGGGTCCCACCTCTTCAAAAGCAGAGGGATGTCAGGAGTTTGTTGGGGTTAGCTGGATACTACCAAAGGTTCATAAAGGACTTCAACAAGTTGGCCTCTCCTTTATCTGGGTTGTTGGCCAATGATTCTAAGTTTATATGGTCAAAGAGTTGTCAAGAGGCCTTAGACATTTTAAAGGGTAAGTTAACCACTGCACCAATTCTTCAAGGCCCAAACTAGGCCCTCCCTTTTCATATTCATGTTGATGCCTCATATAGAGCCATAGGAGTAGCGTTAGGTCAGGTAGAGGAGAAATTTCCTTATGCCATTTATTTTATCAGTAAGAACCTATCAAAGGCTGAGCTAAATTATACTGGGACTGAAAAGGACCTCTTCACTATTGTGCACTCATTAAACAAATTAGGCATTACATTATATGCTATCAAACATTTGTGCATTTTGACTATGTTGCAATCAAATATTTAATGAACAAACTAGATATGAATGCTAGAATTATAAGATGGTTGCTTTTATTACAACAATTTGTTCTAACTATTGTTGATAAGCCTAGTAAGGAAAATGTTGGTGCAGACTTTCTATCTAGGATGAATTTGCCTGCATGTGAAGAAGGAATGGTAGATGAGTAGTTATGAGATGAGCATTTGTTTTATATTTCATTTCTCTCCACATGGTTTGCTGATATAGCAAACTATTTGGTATCAGCACAGTTCCCACCAAACTTTCCCTCCAAAGAAAAGAGCAAGATAGTCATGAAAAGTACCCCCTTCACCTGGATTGGGGGCAATTTCTTCAAACTTGGCCCAGATCAAATATTGAGAAGGTGTGTAAGGGAAGAGGAAGTTTTTGACATCCTTCTGACCTGTCATGATGGGCCTTGTGGAGGTCACTTTGTAACAAAGAGGATAGCATTCAAAGTGTTACAAGCAGGCTATTATTGGCCCACTCTTCATCAAGATGTGAAGAAGTACACTAGATAGTGCGATCGGTGCCAGAGGATGGGAAAGCCTACTCCAAGAGATGAAATTCCCCTACAACCTCAAGTGACTTTCGAGCCATTTGACAAGTGGGGCATGGACTCCATTGGGCGTATCAACCCTCCTTTAAAGCAAAAACAATACATTATTGTGTACACTGATTATTTGACTAAGTGGGCTGAAACCAAGGCAATTAAGGCAGAAACAAAAGAGAAGGTGGTTGAGTTTCTTAGGGAGAATATATTCTACAAATTTGGGTACCCTAGAGAGCTAGTAACAAACCAAGGCAACCATTTTACCTCCAACGTGATTGACGAACTGCTCAACCATCACAAAATGAAGCAAAGGATCTCCACTCCTTATCATCCACAAGCTAATGGGCAAGTGGAGGTGACCAACAGGGCACTGCGAGCATCTTAACCAAGGTAGTAAGCAACAATAGGAAGGATTGGGCAGAGAGACTAGTTAAGGCCACTTGGGCCTATAATACAAGATGGAAGACCACCACTAGAATTACACCCTATGAGCTGGTATATGGGAAAAAAGCTTTGTTGTCCATATAGTTTTTGAGGATGGCAGGCCAACTATATTTGGATCTCAGTCATGTACAGAAAGAAAAACTATTCCATTTGAATGGCTTGGATGAATTTAGAATGCAGGCCCTTCTACATACAGAGATTGTTCAACTTCAGAGGAATATCTGGTATGATAGACATATTAAGGAGAAGTAATTTCAAGAGGGCGATTGGGCATTTTTATATGATTCTAGGTATAAAGACTTCAAGGGAAAGCTAAGGATAAGATGGCTCGAACCTTATGTGGCGGAAAGATGCCATGATAATGGTTCAGTGCAAATTAGAACTATAGATGAAGAAGCTATTCCATTGCTTGTTAATGACACCGATTGAAAAAGTACAAGAGGCCTTTATCAAAACAAGAGTTCATTGATAATATCAATAAGACAGTGATGATGGTGGAGCAAGTTCTAGCTCCTCCCTCATTAGGTCACTGAAAAAAGAAAAAAAAAAGGAAAAAAAAAAGGAATAAGGATTCAGGTGAAAAACTCCATGAGGTGCCTGAGTCCCATCTTTGGGTTGAAAACCTCATGAGGCGGCCCAATGATGAACAAAAAAATGAAAAAGAAAAGAAGAATAAGAAGATACTTGGGTGAAAACCTTCCTTGAGGCGCCCAGGGAAAACATCTAGGGTGAAAACCTCTCTGAGGTAGCCTAGGTGTTTTTCAAAACAAAAAAAAGAAGAGAAAAAGACATAATTTTTATTTGCAGGTGGGGGAGAAAGACAATCAAGGAGTAGAGAGAGGATCCAAAGGGAACATTGCCTCATATATATTAATCTCATCCACTCCTTACCATGCATCTCTCCATCAATTCCATTGTTTTTTCACTTCATTGATTTTATTTAGGTGAAGACTGTGTTTTCTACAGGATCCCCTGTATTCCTACGGGATCCCCCAAAAACCTACAGGAAGAAATATGAGGGTGAATGGTAGGTTGGTTAGGTCCTGTAGTAGCCTATCCCACATCATACCAATCATCAACTACAGGTATTCACTAGGATGATCCAGGAGCTCCATAGCAGTAGCAGCATCAGTTCTTCAGTCACAGAGAACATAGGAGGATGAAGAATGACCATGCAGCAAATAAACAATGCAACACATTTGATCTTTGACAACTGCAGCATGACATCGAGAACATAGGTAAGTATCCCTCTCACTGACTCATATGCATAATTTAATCAAAAGTTGTAAAGGTTACGAGGTAGTTGGTTTATAAGTGAAAAGGTGGCCAGTTAACTTGGCCATCTTCGTTCAGTCATCACATACAAAACTGGGTGTCCTCTCACACGTGGCCGCAATCAACTCAAAGATAGACGAGGAGTAGGACAAGAAGTGGTTAACTATGGATCTATGAGGTGGGAGATGATTACGAGGAGTGGGAAACAAAACATCATCTGCATGCATTCATGCATTCCACCTCCTCGAAACTCCCTCACTCAAGTCGCGCTTATGACTCTGGCCACCCACCAGAAGCAAGGATCCATCGTTCTGCAAAAGAATTTCTACAGGAGCATGCATAAGAATTCCTACAGGAACAATCTACAGGAGTAGTCTACAAGATAGGAAGAGAGGGGGTCAAGAGGGAATATCATGAGAATTGTCCACTACCACCATTCTAACGTGGTAGGATCTAAAATTCCAACCCCATTTACATGAATATGAATTAGAAATTATCTAAATTCTAGTGGATATAACAACTGTGGGAGGTGAATTACATACACATGAAACTCTATTTTCTCCTGAATTTAAAATTCTTGTGTCAAACCTCTCATTTCCTCCTCAAGCCTCACAAGCAAGATGATAGGATGGTTTAATAGGAGAGAACCCACAAACACTGTGAGGATACAACAACATCCCCAAGTGCTTGAAATCTTTATAAGACACCAATGGATGGGGTTTTTTGAGAAATTCCCAGGGTATGATGATGAGGTGGCTCAAGAATTTTCTCATTCACTCACTCCACATAGCAGAATCCATGCCACTGCTATAGTTAGAGGGCTCACTATAGATCTCACCCCAAAGCTCATCAGTAGGGTCAGCACACTTCCCCTAGGAATTCCATGGAGAAAAGAAGACAAAGTAGATAGTCAGGTGGCAAAAGGGAAATTCTTTTTAGAAGGTGAAGAACCCACAAAGGATAAAAATGGAGTAAGGAGAGACAGTCTACCATACCAATGGAGTGAGGTAGGTTACCAACTCATCAGATATATCTCACGTGAGGGTATATATAGTGTTTTTTATGTCTACCATTTTAGGATGCTTGAAGAATTAAGATTTTGGGTAGAAACACTAGTTCACCAAAGACTCGGCATACCCTATTTCTTGATGCAATCACTCATAGACTCTAGCAACAATGTAAAGGAAGGGAATTCCCAACAATTGGCTCACCATGGGTTGATTAGGATCCTCATTGAGGATGCCCTCCAAAACCTCGGGATCCCTATAACATGGTCAGTCTTCAGAGACTTACCAGCAGAGGATGACATCAAAACCCTCACCTATAATGTTAGTCCTTCTGTCAGTGAGGTGAGGGAAAAGCAAGAAGAATAAGATACAGATCTAGATGGGGATGAGATGGATGAAGAAGAAACTAATACATAGGAACGTGATGAAGCAGAAAAGAAGGAGGATGATGCTGAAACCAAAGAGGAAATGAAGGAAGAAACTGATAGAGATAAGAAAGAACAACAAGAGGAAGAAGATAAGAAAAACAAAGAGGAAGAAAGCATTGAAATATAAGGGAAAGAACACAAGGAGGAGTCACCTAGGGTGTCTCCAGAGGCTCCTGAGAGGGAGGCAGTAGTTTCCTTCACTTCTCTCAGCACCCTAGTTAAGCAAAAAGGGAAAAGAGGAAGGCAAACCCCTCTATATTTTAGAACAAGAAAGAGCACAAGAATCAAACAAGGGAAGCCACAAATATCAACAAAAATCCCTACTGAGATTGAAGATTCCCCTACACCAAGGGATAGAGAAGCAATAATGAGAGATCAACTTGAGAGGGAAAATGCATGGCTAAGTGAACAGTTGCAAGAAAGGAAAAACCAACTAGCATGTATGGCTAGCTTCTCCTTGGAGGCCATCCAGTGTAGGATTCTAGCTAAATCCTATGCTCTTTACCTCAAAAAACAATGGTTGCAATTTTAGATTAAAACACTAGCACAAGCAGTCACCATGCCATTTCAGAACTACAGGCAGTTTATTGATCTTTATGACCAAAGTAAACTAGAGGATAGGGCCAAAATGGTTGAGTTTTACTTGCACAACATGGCCATCATAGACATGAATGTTTGGGATCCTAATGTCGAGCTAGGAGATATTAAATTAATGGCTTTAGCATCATGGATGAACCATGAGGAATCAAGGGCTATAGAGATGAAAATAATATTGGCCAGAGAGAAAAATGAACCTATTTTCATCAGAGCTAAACAATCAAATCCCATGGCCCTAATCAGCACCCATAATCTAATTGTAAATGATCCTCTGCTGGCACCTAGATATATTGTTGCCCAAGAGCAAGCAATTTCACATTTTGAGGATATGTTTAGGCTGCTAAGAGAAGATAGTATACATGGCTGTTTAAAGAGATGGAACACACTACCACACAACTTGAAGATCAGGGAATATCACTCCCCTCAAAGGTTGAGAGAGGTACTCAACAAGACACCAATGTATAAGCAATCAATTGAAAGGTTGAAGGTCAATTGGATAGGCTTAAAACTTAGTCCACCACTACTCCTAAAGATGCTAGAAGGGAGAAAAGAAGAAGAGGAAAAGAGGTAGTGGGAAGAAGTAGAAAGGAAAGTAGGTTTCTATGAACAAGAAGAAGAGACCACAGCAGAAGCATGGGATGTCAGAGAGGCTACCAGAGCCATAAAGGACATGGACATTGACTAAGTCTCTTAGAGGATGAGCAACACTTTTAGTAGGGGGGTGATGATGAGCTTCATCATTGGGTAATTATATACGCCTTAATTCACCTCCTAGCTTAGTCAAACCAACTATTCTCACAACTTATTGCATACTTTTGATCATATTTTGTTTATGAGATGAGTTAGAGTTGGATATTTTTCTTTGTGGTCTAATGTGCATTTAATGCAGGATTAAAGGATAAAATCAAGGAATTTTAGCAAAGACCTTGGTCAAAACTCGAATAGGACAAGGGAGAGGAATTATAGGAGGGAAATTCTGCTCATTTACTACCTCTCCATTCAAATATTTCTCTATCATCTCGGAGTACAAACAACCAAATCATGAGGACTAGAAGGCAACCGAGAACGTGGAAATAAAAGCATTAGTTTGTCTCGAGTTTGGGAGCTGAGCCTCCCTAATTTTAAGGAAGTCATTGGAGACTTCAGACGTATAAGTAAAGAGGCCTAGGCCCTCAATAGGATTCAAATTTTTTATTGTAAAACTCTACTTTATTTTTTGAGCTACAAGACTTGTGAATTTTTTTTATGTAATCCATTGTTTTGATAATAAGAATGAGTTTTGTTTTGAGTCAGCACTGAGTTAACTCAGAGGGTTGAAGCTCTTAGGTTAGTGCCCAACCCTAGTAGCCAAGGCTCCTCTTTATTTTACATGGATGCTAACGTAGATTCATGGTTTAATTGTTCATTTGCTTAAGTAGTTTCATTTCCATTACAATAGTGTAGCGTAGATTGGTTGTGTTTTAGTTTGCTTCCATTTGTACCTTCTTTCAATTAGCAGGTTAGCTAGGAGTTCTTGCATGAAGTTTGTTGTCTTGATTCAGTACGAGGTTCATTTCATTGTCATCTTTTTCCATCACTTTTTTCTCATATGCTCATTTCTTTCAGCACGAAATGCTTAAGCAAATCTAATAAAACTGTCTTGATCAAATTATACTCGTAGATTTCCTTACCGTCTTATCCACAACAAACCTGACCAATCACCATTCGATTCATTTCAACACTTTACTTTATGCGCTCTAGATCTCCCCCGATGATATGTCTAGCTTGATCCAACGACTATCGTGAATTATTCCACCTACTTTATGCACTCCAAATCTCCATGTTCATCTATCGTGCCCTTGATCCAACAACTATTGCGTCACCCGATCACCAACTAGCTTGACCGATCTCCACCGTTGATCAATCCCACATGATCCAACGACTATCGCGCAATCTCATGCAAATCCTTGCACGATCGATATCTACCTAAGAGTACGTGAGAAAAGTGGTTTTCCTGTGCTATGTGTCACTCACTTAGGCTAATCGCATGAGAATTAGAAATACAACGTATAGCTTTGAGGGCGGGCGAGAAACTTCTTACTAGCTACGAAACCCACTCCATAATTCCGCATGTTTTTTACCCTTCTTTTGCCACCTGACTTGATGTGATCCATCAATTTATTCACTTCATTATTGTGATAAGATCTCCTCCATTCATCTCCCATTAATCTTGTTCGTTCATATATTGACTTAACCTCTTGTGATAAGATCTCTACCACTCATCTTTCGTTAATCATGTTCGTTGATCGATCTATTCCTCTATTCACTTAATCCTCATGATAAGATCTTCGTTGCTCATCTTTCATTAATGTTGTTCATCCCTCTATTCACTTAATCCCCTGCAATAATATCTTTGCCACTCATCTTCCGTTAATCTTATTCATCCATCTATTCACGTAATCTCTTGCGATAAGATCTTCGCTGCTCATCTTCCATTTTTACTATTCGCTGATCGATCCAACTATTCCTATGCATTGTTTCCTCATTACATCCTCCCTTCATTGATTTCAATCTTCAATTTCTTTTCTGCTTAACTCCTTCCCGAACTTTGTTCTGCATATCATTTAAACATTGCCACTTCTGAGATTCGATTTGGTTATTCAATCAGACTCTAGCACTATCCGATCATCAAAAAGCCAAGAAAGTGAAAATAGATTTAGTTTAGTTTCCTTGCTTACTCATTAGTTTGTTTTGGTGCTCTTTACTTCTGTAACTTAGATAGTCGCATTAGGTTAGTGTTGATTTAGCAATTCTTCTTAGCATAGCTATTTAAATGGTTAATTAGGATATGGTATGATTTAGCATTACATGTTGTTTTCTTCATTATTGTTGTAGAGTAGCTCTCTTAGAATAGATTTGCTCTTCTTCCATCGAAGAATAAAGCTTCTTCTGACTCTATACAAGTCTGTCTTGGAACCCCTGGGTCTCTTACTAGATGAACAAGTGACAATAGGCAGGACTTCACTTCTACTTGTGCATATACCATCATCACCTCCAAGTTTGTACGAATCCAAGGTTGATAAGTAAAGTTGGTAGCCCATGAGTTGCAACATCCTTGCTGCAATACTGGCGCTCATCACTTTTCTACAAGATCGACACCTATTTATGGTTGTAAATTGCTCCATTTATATCAATACAAATAGTTATTTTTTTTCCTATATGCGATGTCGTTACTCCATATAATTCAATACCATGTTGATCTATTGAATAAAGTAGATAGATAATGCTACATAGATCTCGTAGTTTCTTGGATTATGTTGGCTAGTTTTCCAGGTTCTAATTTTAGCAGTTGGAGCTAGGATTGGAGCATTCAAGCCAAACAAGGAGTGAAAAATATGACAAATTCCAAGTAGGTTTCTTCCCCTTATCTACTTATTTACGGAAAACATTGGGTCCTTTTTCATTCTGTTGTTCTAGGTTAGCCGCCAAACCTAGGGGAGATATTTATGTCCATAGTTATAAATCCCACATAACAAATTAGTGACTCTGCTAGGGACGGTGCATTCCTTTGGTGGTTCCTTTGTCCTTTGTGTTTGTTTTACCTCTTTCATATACCTTTGTTTCTTTAATCACCCAAGAACATACCTGGGAAGCCATTTCATTTAGTCTCATTTGTAATTTTTGTGAGGGAATCCTCTATCCCTGGACAAAGGCACCCTTTGTTCCTATGACTTAGCATTGCACCCCACCCAAGCCTTCTCTATGTCTGCGTTGAAAAGCACTGGTGCCTCTTCTGCACTAGCATTATCCCCTGTTTTTGCACAAAACTTGCCCTTTTTTTTTAATGTCTCTTTGATTAACCTACTTCCAGTTGACCTTCCCTGAGTCTTGATTGTCTGGTGATATCTCTAAAGCCTCCATTTGGTTTTCATTTGTGTTTTATTTCCTTCGGTAAGAATTGGTTTTGATTTTTCTTTTTTCTTATCATTATGTTGCTTGCAAACTAATTTTTTTTGTCATTAAACGCTTGGATTAAATAGTTGCATCTTAGTGATTAAACAGTTGCATCTTAGTTTTCTTCATTTAAAAAATTAAGTGTGTTGAGAAGAAAAAGCTTTGCATTCGCATCTAGGGTTTTGTGTGTGAAATTGGAATTCCTTAGTGTGAAATTGTGTGTGAGTTTTAATCGACTTTGAGTGTCATCTCTTTTTAATTTTGAAATTTTCACCAATTTTAGTTTGAGTACTCTGTTCATGAAATCTCAGATTATGTTTTATTTCATTGAAATCATGTTGTGTTTGTTTTGAAGGATTCTCTTCCATAGATCACATTTTCATAGTTAGAATTCTAATTTTCATAGCAGGAAAGGAAATTGTGTATAGATTGAATTTGCATAGTTTTAAGGGGAATCATGCATAGATTACATTCCATGGTTTGACATCTTTTAATGATTTGAATTGAATTGGAATAGTGAAATTGAAAGATCTAGTTAGGAAGCTCTTTTTTGTTCATATTTGATTGTTGCATCATTGTTTGCACATCTTCCCTACACTAGATAGCTTTCATAAAAAATGAAAATAGTTATTTTTTTCATATTATTTGCATCGTAGTTGTGTTTAGGTGACATTGAGTTTTGAACCCTAAAATCAAAACATAATTCAATATAATCTCTACAATTCACCTTAATTAACATAAGGAGCATTTGTAACATTAATGCAAACATTAAGAGGTCTAGGCTAGAGACGTGTTCTAACATTGTTAAACATAGGAGTTGTCATTGTTTACCACCATTGCATCCCGAGTGTGAAATCTCATTCCACATATGTGAATGTATAAGATCATTCTCCATGTACCTTTGGGTATATTGGATGATGCTTCACGCACGTAAAGTATATGGGAACTCTCTCATCAAACAGTTACTCATTAGACAACACTACTACGGACTGCACTCCCATGTACCATCTAGTATATTTTTGGAGTCCCCTATAGGTTTCTATCCATCCATAGGTAACTGAGTCAGCACCTTATATACCATGATACACCGAACAGAACATTCATGGAGATTTCCTACACATACGTTAAGTCCTTGGTTCACCAAGGTGTATCTTACAATTCACAACTGCTTGGTAAACCTTTATGTCTAGTTACTCATTTGTTTTGTTTGTGTATTTAATTTCTAAAATCAAGTAATTAACTACAAAACAAAATCCTCCCCATGGAACAACTCCTTATTTGATCTTAGGTTGAGACTAATGGCAACAATTCTTGAGTCTACCAATCAAGGGAACCCCTCTGACGGGAATCATAGTCCTTTTCCTTCTTTTGGAAATATTGGTGCTCCTTATATGGAAATGTTGTCCCTTCCTAGATTTACCATTGGTTTTCCAGTTTAGTTATTTTCGACCCCTATGGTTTTGAATGTCCAAATTGCTTCTCAACTGAGTTCTCCTCCATCTGAACAACATCAACCTCATGTTGATCCTAAGGTTGACCCTTTTCCTTTTTCACCTATTGTTTCTTCTTCCCTTTTTTCCTCTTCACCTAGTGAAAGTCTTAATTCTAGTAACCAAGAAGCTAAGAGGAATAAGAAAAGGACGATGAAGAAGAAAAAAATAAGCAGGGGGGAAACCAAGCAACCATTGCTATGGACACAACTAGTACAGACAAATATTCCAATCAGCCCTATAAAGTTAAATTCTTTGCATGTTATGTAAGGGTGACAACCTTCTTATAGATTGTCCTGGTATTCCTAATGTATTAGAAGTGTAGTACACAGGCTCACATCGGCCTTTACCGTTAGCTTCTGGAGATCATGCTGGTGACAAACCCTCAACTAGCGATAGTAAGGTACATGGGTAAAAGGGTAAGGTAAATTTCCCTGTAAGTTATGTGAAGGGAATAATCCTATTCATCTTTTTACTTATATGGATGAAGCATCAAAAGTGTTGGAAAACCTTATAGATTCTCAACCTCATCTTCTAGCTGGTTATCAAAAGCTTTCTCCCAATCCTCCACTAGTTGATGACATTATTGATGAGAATCCATCTCCAGTCAATCCTACTCTCTCTGAACATGAATCCCATGAGTTTTTTCCCAAACAACCATTGGTTGAGAAAATGGTTGACTCGATTCCACCATCAGTTGATCATACTTTTCCTGTAGAGAGTGAACTTCATACCACGTAGGTACTTCTTGTTTCTTCTGTTTCCAATGAACTAGGGGATACTTATCCATTCCCACGACACAGGGTGGAAATCCTCCCATTCCCACAACACAGGGGGGAGATCCTCCCATTGCCATAACACAAGTGAGAAATTATCCCATTCCAATGGCACCCCCTCCAAATAGTATGGTCACTCCCTTTGTTGGAGTCGGCTGACAGGATATTGTCTTCCACCTTACTTGCCTTTTCATATCATAGTACATGATTATAATGTGTTTTTACCACGAAAAATCATAGATGACGGCACATTTGTTATTATTATGTCCTCAACTACTTGGCAAGATTTAGGTTCTTAACAACTTGTGCCTGTTACCTAGAATATGTTAGCTTTTAATAGAGGAACCAATCAATTGTTAGGGATCCTTCCTAAGTTGCCTAATACTTTGGGAGGAAAGACTATCTATATCGATGTTATGGTTGTCTAAGGACCTTTGGATTTTAATTTACTCCTTGGGCATGACTATGTTTATATCATGGGAGCTCTTGTATCTTCACTCTTTCATCTGATGCATTTCCCACATGAAGGAAGAATCATGAATCTTGACCAACTTTCATTCATTTTTCCTAATTTGACTTCCAATAAACAAACTTCCCTAAATGGTTCTTCTATGCAAGTGGTATCTTCCCCGCCACAAGTTAATTATGTGGAAAGCTATCACATTCACGTACCTACTGCTTAGGATGAGCCTTTCACTATCTGCTCAACTTATTTCACCTAGATCCAGTAGGTGATATGGTGAATCATTTACTGGGGAAATTTGAGTCTGATCTTTCCATTGGATCCTTTGATACCTTTTAGAGCGTTGTTCTCCCATATGATGAGAAACTCTTGGAAGCCATGGTCTCTTGGAGGCCATGATTGGATTTTGGAGCAGAGTTCCTTTTCTTGTGTCAAACTCCTTAAAATATGAAACAAGTTCCTTGGAGCAAAGTTCCTTTTCTTGTGTCAAGCTCCTTAAAAAATGAAACAAGGTGTCAGAGCAAAGTTCCTTTTCTTGTGTCAAGCTAGGTAAAAAATGAAACAAGGTCATGAGTAGAGTTCCTTTTCCTGTGTCAAGATCGTTAAAAAATTAAACATACTCTTATGAGCATAGTTCTTTTACTATGTCAATCTCATTAAAAAATGAAATAGGTTCATATGAGAAGAGTTATTTTCCTATGTCAATCTTCTTAAAAAAATGAGACCCCTTTCAATTAGAGTGTTTGATTATATCTCATAAATTCCTAGTCGAGTCTTTCACTTGATCTCGTAAATGAACCTTCATTCCATCAAACTGTTAGTACCCAGTAGTCTACGTAGGTGATGTTATGAACCTTGGGGGGAATGTACATTGAATTGAGTCATTATGTTGGGGGCATGAAAACTTATTTCAAGCTTACTTTTTCCTCTGTTTCAAGCTTGTGTAAAAATGAAACCAATTTCAATCATAGTTTTTCCTCTGTTTCAAGCTTGTGTAAAAATGAAACCAAATTCATGCATAGTTTCCCATGTTTCAAACTTCTATAAAAAATTAAACCATTCCCATTTTATCCCTCATGATTCTTATATCAGCCTATTTTTTCTATATGAGCCTTGGTTTTTTCATTCCATCATCACCACCTGCTTGGCCGATCATACACTTTCACTTGGTTGTTTTTACGCTTTCTTGAGGAACCACTACGATGAGTGGTCTTATTAGCTAGCCTCTTGATATTTTATGTGTTACGAGAATTTCTATCATCACTAGAACCAATTACTACCTTTTGTACCACTCATTCCTCTAGGAGGAGTTCTCTTTCAGCTCTTTTCGGACTCCCAAAATATGAAAAGATTTCCAAGCACTTGTCTTTTAGAACTCGTAAAAGTAAATGAAAAGGTGTCTACTCAATATAAGTTTACACCTTTCCGGGATTGAGATAGACTAACTATGAAAAAGTAATACCTTAATCGAACATGCCTAAGAGGTTCTCTTGAGTATTGTTTTCTACTTTTTTAGACTTAAGAGACTATCTACGAAAAGGGACATCTAGAGTATTCTTTTTTGCCTCTTTGTCAAACTCTCTAAACATGAAAAATATTTTGAGTTTTACCTTCGCTAGACTCGTTAAAAAATAAAACAACGATGGACTTGTTGAACATGACAAGGCTGAACCTCTCCTTCTCAGTGTACATTAAATATACTTAGGGGAATTCATCCGAAGGATGGACTTACAAATATGTTATCCTCCTCAAGCTTGTTAAAAAATAAAGAGGTACTAACTAGTATGGTTGGGGAAATTGGTAAAATAGGGTACTCCATTTGTTGATGGCACTGAATCGCTCTTAAAGACAACCTCCACTTCATCTCTATGGTTGTTGAGTTAGGTAATCTCCTTGTCTTTTGGTTAATCATACCTTTTTAGAGCCTCCATTTGATTCAATGCTACCAACTACATTCAGCGTCACGAGTGTGTTCAATAGAAGTCATTTAGTTGATATCCGTTGCAATACTCTTAAGCCTTCATTCCATGTTTTCCTTTACTGATCTAGCTCCCTATCAACATCACTATGCCTTAATCATGATACACATTTCATGTCGTTGATGGGGGATACATCAAGACCCTCCTATAAGGGGTCGCTTCCTATCGACATAAGCACATTATCTAGGAAGTTCACTTAGAAACACCCATTGGTACATTGATGCTTACATACATCAATGACAAGTTTCCTCACTCTTGGAAACAAGTTTACATCACTGGCCTTTCACCGAAATATTATGTGTGGTGTTCGAAATCAACTCATTTATGCACACCACACAGATTGTACTGTAGTACCTCGAGAGCCATTAACATCATCAGTGGTTTCTCTCACATTTATTAATGACTTACATCATCAACCAGTCATTAGATGGTGTCTACCATGCTTGAATTCATGTCATTGATTCACATGGTTAGACTAGTACGTTGGTTGGTCATGTGAATGAGATAGAATACCCTGATCTAGTTTCTTCCATCTGGGCTGCGATTTCAGGGATTATACAGAGATCACTATGTATGATGGCTATGATCGTACTAATAGTCATTCATTCATGGGTCCACCATCAGTCATTAGTGTACATGTATTTTGATCATTATACATGTAATGTTAGCTTATGTGTTGATTATTGGTATGCGACCCTCAGCAAAAGGATGTAATGATGTAAATTTATGTAACAGAAGACAATCTTACCAGTTGTTCCTGATCCCGATTTGTCACAAGGTAGAAAATTTAGTCATAAGTCATCATCTCTGACTTTTTTCTTTAGGGGGCACTCTGTTATAGGCTATTTTTTCTCATATGATCAATTAGCCTCCTAATGGGATCATTCACATCGTATTCCCCCTTTACATCATCATTTCACAAAGCCCTATGCATGTCTCTCTTATTCCCTATATTTGCTTCATGAAATTGCATCATCTGAGTGAGTTTTAGGACCAACGCACCTTGGCCTCTTACTAGACACCATTCACCTACAGGTTGCTCCACTGTGGCCTACAATGATCACCTACAGGTTGCTCCACTGTGGCCTGTGTTGATCACCTATAGGTTGCTCCGCTTTGCACCTTTGTTGGTTTTATAAATTTCAGAAAAAGAGAGAGAATCCCAAAGCCTCCATTTTGAGAAGCTTAAAGGATCTGTGGTAATCATTTACATTAAAACATCTGGATCCTATCCTATCCTATATTAGAGTTTCCACCCCTTATCCTTAGATCTCATCTTCCCATCAAGAGTGGATCTCAATCCCAAGATTGGTAATTGGATAAGAACTCCCAACTTACCCTACTCTACATATTTATAGCCTTCCATATGAAATAGGTTTCCTTTTGGAGAGTGATTCTACCCTTATGTTGTTGTTGTGAGAGTTATCCTTTCATGCATTTATGGCGATTGGAGGTACATTTTGTGAAAAATGAAGGATAAGTCAACAAGTTAGAGGAGCTCTTCTATAAGATTGACACCTATTTATGGTTGTAACTCACTCCATTTATATCAATACAAAGAGTTCTTTTGTTTTCCTATATGTGATGTCATTATTTCATATATTTCAATACCATGCTAATCTACTGAATAAAGTAGAGATATGATCCTACATATATCTCGTAGTTTCTTGGCCTGTGTTTTCTGGTTGTGTATGTTCTACTTTTGGAAACTGGAGCTAGGATTGGAGCATTCAAGCCAAAGAAGGAGTAAAACATATGAAATTTTCCAAGTAGGTTTCTTCCCCTCATATACTTACTTTAAGGAAAATAGTGGGTCCTTTGTCATTCAATTGTTCTAGGTTATCCACCAAACATAGGCGAGATGTTTCTATCTGTAGTTATAAATCCCACATAACACTCTAAATTTTCCTTTTTAAATTATCCAAGATTTATAACCACACAATAACTTCTTGACAATCAAATAAATATTATTGAGAAGAAGAAATAATATTAGCATGTGAAACTCCACTCATGTATTACAATTGCAAAAAAATGCTTCAAGAATTTCATCACATTCTTGTTATTCACTAAGCTGCAGGAAGAGACTTTTGACATCTAAGATAATTTGCAAAGTGCATATTGACCTGATTGTGTCCAAATATGTAAATCACTAAACCTATGAGAATTTTGGTCTAATGGAGAGCTTATCTATTCTTAAAATTTTTCCAAAGTATTCCATCTAGTTACGACAAAAAATATCTTCTTAGCAGAAAATTAAATGTTGTCTGAGAGCTTTACATTCACCTTCACCTTCAGTGGATATGGAGTCATAGATTTTTCATTTTCAAGAACAATATATGTGATCTTTTTCTTGTACAAATTTGTCTCACCATAATCCTCTAAACCCTTAGCCAAATTTTATCAATTCATCTAACACCACCAATTGGGCAATTTATTCCCATAATGTTTATCACATAGGACAATGCTTGCATTTATCATTAGTGTCCCAATAAAAAACCAAAAAGTTTAACAAGGAAAACTTCAAATTTTCTATAAACATGGACATAAATAACATCTAAAGATGGTAATGAGAAGTCGTTGGATTGAATAGAAACTCAAACATACAACCAACAATTGTTAACAAGTGAATGAGAACATCCTTTGTTTCATCAAACCATTTCTATGAGTGAAGGTTGAGACCTAAATTAATTATTTAAATAAAACATAGAAATGGTTGGTGCACTCTTCAAACATTAACAATAAGACTCTTGAAAAGTTGAAGACATGTGGTTTATTATCGTATAGTTGATGATTGATAACCTCAGGTTACATCCATTTGTAGGTTTCAATTTCTGTAATGGCACTCTTATGGAAATCCTCTGGGTTCCCCTGTAGAAATGGATATTTTCTTTTTCGTGGTCGCATAGGGTTTTGAGCATGTATTGTGCTTCTCGGTACCACCATCATTGAGTTTGATTGAAGCCTAGAGATTAACAATGATTGTAATCTCTATGGAGCAGCTTCCAAATCAATAACCATTGATTCCAAGCATATCTATTATGCAAATCATATTTTACATGTAACATTGGTCCTTGCACTTAAATCTCATAACAAATCCTTGAAAATACCTTTAGATATTAACGTAGAAGAAGAAAAAAATATAACATAATATTTTAGGCATGTAATTGTAAATGAAGTTATATGGGTTGAGTGTTTCTATTTTAGAAATCTTTCCATTATGATATATGGGTATATACCCTTCAGAAAACCAAGAAAATATCCTAAAATGTTGATTCTTTTATAAAAATACCCACTTTTGATCTAATTGAGGGCCATTCTGCAGAAAACCCATGTTACATATTTTTAAAATTCACTTTCGTTTGCCGAGAAAATGAGCTTGAAATTCACTGCCTGAATTTACAATCCACTAGCCTCTTCAATCTTAGGCCTCTCCTCTTGTATACAAGACTCCTCTTGTATCCTTGTTAAATAAGTTAGAACTATGTGGATCAATTAATAAGCACTTAATATCTAGAATTTGATCATAAAGGAAGTGAGAAATGCCAGGAAGTGTGCCTCCAACCCTTGCAACATTTACAAAATGATATTTATGAGTGTAACTCTTTTTATCATCTGTTTCAAGGAGCATATTTCTTTCACTCACAAACTATGTCGCATATTCAATATTTTGTGCAACTTTGGAAAGAAAATCCTTCATTTTTTGTTGGTGTTGTTTTATTACTAGCAAATTCTCCTCCAATTTCAACATATGCATCTCAATACAATGATGTTGTTGCCTCATTGAAACAAGATCAATCATGAAGATACTCTTATCCAAATGGAATTTATTTAAATTGTTTCTTTGGTAACCAAGAATACTCTAAAATAAACTGTAAAAATCCTAGAAATTTAAAGGAAAAACTAGTAATTGGGTGAATTGGAATTGTGCCCCTATAAACCTCTCTCTTTGAAATATATCTGTGTTATTGGAATCATGCATAACATCAAGGAAATCTTTAGAAATTATTGCTTGAACATCCTTATCGATGCTTGATTCCTTCATTCTGAGGTTACTTGTTTAGATCATCATTTGAAATAACATTGAAGTTCAACCAGAGCACCAATTTCTAAAGATGTTGATGTGTTTTTTTATATTATCCAATTGAAGTACCCAATAATTGTGATTTATGGTGAACCTCCCGTTAACAACAAACCATTCAAAAATAAATACCATGGTCACATTGATATCCCTATCAATGTGTTTCATTTCCTCACCAAACTTCACAAATTCATAACCCTTTGAATGCCCTATGCTTACATCTATGAGAATATTAGTATCTTTTATTAGTGGACATCGAGTTTGGAAATTCTCTTGCAAGACCACCTTAAAAAATGTAAACAATAGATGTTCGACTCCTACACAAGAAATCTCAAATAAAACATCATGAACCCATATGTCATGAATGCATGATCTTTGATCACAATTCCTAATACACATGCCTCCTAAATGATTGAAAAACCACAAATATTGACAATAACAAATTGTGGTATGAAGAAAACCATGAAGGGGAATAAGGAGGGGTTCCTGATGGTATCCGGTTTAATACATGCCCCCCTCACTATTGACCATATCTTGCCACATTACAAAAATCAATTTTGATAAAACAATTAATAGTGGACCCCCCCTCCTCTTTTAAGCATTGAATGTACAAGAGGTCATTGTCTTAGATATAATCCATCCAATTTTAAGTAAGGTTGCCAATAATTGAAAGCCACAAGAGACTTATTTTTTGCACTTCCACCATTGATCTGCAACTAATCTCTCTGTCTTATCTCATGTTTCAAATGCTCATGAATGTGAGAAATCAGGCACGTCAACAATTACTATTTTCACCATTTAGAGAATATGAGGTGCCCCTGGATAACCTTTCTGTTTCTTGTCCTTTTAGATTATAATCATCACAAATAAAAGATGTACCATGCACATCTCAACTATCATAACATATTTACAACAATTTTTTTTGGTCTTAAATTTTGTATTAGAATTCCATAATCTGCTCCTAATTATTATCTCCAGACAATATCAATGGTTTTTGTTTTCCTCTGTATAATCAATAAAATTCCCATATCTGATAAACACATTCCATTAATGAAAGTCAAAAAAATTTATTGGAATTACTCAGAGCTATTCCTTGCTAAGATGGTATTATGCCCATTCAAGCATGCAACAAAGTGTTTGATGAGTTGGAATTGTGCCCTTGGGAGGGTGTTGGTAAGCCATGAAAGTAATGCACAACAACTCTATGGAAGCATATGGGGTGATAATTCTATCATTCCCATGCTACTCTTTCACAATATATGTTTGAGGAAATAACCCTACCTTCCTTCATTTATCTAATTAAACATTCCAACCTTGCTTCAATCACATCTACATGTGGGCTTTGTTGATCAAAATCAACTATTGAATCATCTTGACAATGTCTATCAGTTAGTAAAGGCCCTTTACATACGATAAACACATTAGGTATATCCAAGAAAGCTAGCAAAATTGAAAAATAAAATATGTGTCCTTCTGCCAAGAATATGTTACAATAGATAGATTCACTATCTTTATGGCTTTACTTTCACTCTACTCTCCTCTTTCCCTAGATAGGATTAGACGCATTGGGAATGTATTGTATATTATATATATTTATTATATAAATTAATTATTTTTTTTGCTGTAATACTCCTCATTGGTTGGTATTACTATTAAACCTCCTAACATGAGCCATGGTGTACAATCCTAGTAAAAATCTATGTAATAAAGTTAATAGAGGAAAAATAATAACCATGGTCACGGGACACGTATTCCAAGTCGAATGTTGGGCAAAAACATAGTGACGAGGATCACTTGTGATTAATTAATGGCTATGGAAATTAGCAAAGGAAATGACAAAGGATTTGGAAAGGAAAAGTGGCATTAATTGGAATTTTATTTATGAAAATAATGGAAAATAGGAGAAAAGTGAGGTGAAAGGTCATAGGTTGCATGTCAAGAGGAAAATCAAGGAAAATAATGGAAAATGAAGAAAATAGAGACCTCATTAATAGAAAGGATTATGAGGATCAATTTCTAGTTTTTTGTTAGTTTTAGCTTCGAGATCTCTCTTCTACTCTCTCTCTCTATCATACTCTTAGACACTTAGAGTTTTTTTGGAGCACTCTTGGAGGAGTGTGGCATACTTAGGATTTGGAGCAAGAAGGAAAAGGAAGGGCAGGAAGGCATAAGAGGACATAGGGATTAGCAGTTACAATGGGTTTTCCTTGCAGGTACTAAGTTGCATGGAAAAGTTTAGGGACTAATAATTGTAGGTGGACTACTTTTCCATGCTTTCTAGAAAAAGATTCGCTAATTTCTATTTTTTCTAAAAATTATTCGCCAAAATTTTATAATATAAAATTATTTTACCTTAAATATTGCCAAGAATTTAATAGATATTATATAGAAATCATTAGAAATATGAAATTATTTCATTGAGATATTTTATAAATATTTATAATTTGCATATTATGAACTAGCAAGATTCGTCGAGGTTTCTAAACTTTAAAATCAATATCCATCCTTAAATTTTTCCCTGCTGAGTTGCATGTATGATTTCCTTGCTAGTTTTGGGATGCATGGCACATGCATATGGTTTATTGATCATGATATGTCATTGGCATGGATGATTTCCTGGATTGGCAGTGGATTTTCCTAGCCTTTCCATTTCCTAGATAGCCATGGCATTGTGGGTTTCTTTCCTTTTATTTTCTGGTTGGTCCTCATGTTCCTTTGGTTGTGGTTTGAGTTATTAGTTCATAGAAGCCTTGGTTGGAAAAATTATCTAGAAGCCTTGTAACATCTTCGGTTGAGTTACTAGTCCTGAAAGCCTTGGTTGGAAAAATTCTCTAGAAGCCCTTGGTGGGTTGAGTTACTAGTCCTGGAAACCCTGGTCGGAAAAATGCTATGGAATCTTGACAACAATTATGGGTTGTGTTACTAGTCATAGAATCCATCGTTGGAACAAATGTACTAGAGCCCTAGACAACTTGGGTATATATTGATTTGGTGATGGTTAGTGATGCCCAACTGTGAGTTGGAATCATTGGTTGATGGATGAGGTGGTTTGGCCTCTGGAAGCCCTGGTTTGGTTTTGTTTGACTTGTTCAATGAGATACCACATTCATGCTTGGAATATGGCATGAGGATGATTGGCTGAAAGAAAGATTTGATTCAACCAATCTATGGTCGGGTGGTTCATGGAAGTCCCAAACCTAGTTTTCTCATGCATTCATTAAAAACAGTTCCTTTCCCTTGGTACTTTCATGAGTAAATACGCTTAATATAATGTGGATTTAATGTTTGTTTCCTCATTGTTATATCTATGGTTATTCGCTGGTTATAAGTATGTTTTATGACGGAATTGATGTATCTCTCTCATCATGTTTTGATTAGAAAAAGGATGAACAATGAATATATGACCTAATAGATGATAATGTAACTATTGTGATAAGACATTAATTCTTCCTTATGATCTCAGATAAGTATGAGACCCTTATGCTCATATATGTTGTTATGACCTGTAGATTACATATTTGTGATATGTTTGATGAAATTCCTGTCATGGCTAGTAGGGGTCTAGTCAAGTCATTGATGAAATAGTTCCATTGTTAATCTTGTTTCAATGATATTTATCATTTTTGAAGTTTTCATGAATTTCTGGACAGTGTTCTGAGTCATAACCCTAAAAATGTGGCACATAATCTGGGGTCGTTGGCTCAGAACTAGCTGAAAACGTCCACAGTCGCTAGCTTTCCTTGTTGTGGGCATGAATGGAAGGCCTCAGTTGCATGCATAAATTGTCATGGGAGTGGCTAGGGGTCCAAATTAGTGAAATGTCAAGTTGTCTCAGGGGTTGGTCACCTAGAATGGTTGGTTGGCTCTTGAAAGTTTTGTAGCATGTGTGGAAGGTCAAAATGGTTTTATTTTTTTTATTCCACTTCCTTAACTTTACATGGGAAGTTGAATCACATCATAGTAGCCTATCATCACATGTTTACTCCAACAGACTAGTTAACTTGGGTAAATATGGGAGGGCAGTGTTAAAAAGTGGTATTAGAGCATGGTTTACCCCTTGGACTGGATGGGCGATGTGTGTTGGTCGTGCATGCATGTCGATTACATATGTGTTCCTTGTCTTGTGGTATATGTGCTTGTTTCATATGCATGACATTGGTCATGGCTGCAGTGGTGTCACCATGTGAAAGGTTGATGGTGTTGTTTTTGGATGTGGTCATCATGAGTTCATGTCTGTTGTGCATTGGTCGTGCATGTTAGTGTTTATATGTTGTTATGAATAAATTGACATGGTGATAGTTGTCGTGCATGTGGTCATGGTATGTGGTTGGTATGGTCATGCATTGATGATTGGATAATGATTTGAATGATGATTAAATGTTGATATGATTATGCTATATATGTATTACACTAATCTACTTGGTCTTGTAAATTATATATCCTCCCCTGAACTAAACTAAGGTATGTTGGTTTGTTTATAATTTGTTTTAGCTAACATGATATACCTTGCAGGAACCGAAGAACAAAGATGACTAGAAAGATGGTAGACTATAGTTCACGATATTCTCCCTATATTTCAGATGAATATCATGGTGAGGGATATTCTCCTGACATAACAGACACTTTGAAAAGTTTGAAGGAAAAATAAGGAGTTTTAAAGAAGATAATGACCAAATAATTCAATCATAAGAGAGACTTGCTAGGGAATGGGAGAAACAAGTAGAGGTCAATGCAGTGATTCTTTACATCTTGTCAGACTTGCAAAGACAGAGACCACTTAGAATCAGTCATGGATAGGAGGATAGGACTAATGGAACATAGAGTAGCAGGTCACATGGTGGGAACAGGTTGAATATATATGACACAGTCAAAGATGGAAGATTATTGGATACACTTGATAGATGAGGTAGTGGACATGCACTTTAATTTTGTTCTAGTTCGTACATGTATCATGGTCATCATCGTTATCATCCTTACAAGAGGAGTGACAAAGGATATTTGTCGGATGAGTTCAAGAAAGCAAAGCCACCTACATTTGATGGGGAAATGAAGAAGTCACAGGATGTCGAAGCATGGTTTCTTGGGATGAATAATTTCTTTAGGTTGCATGATACTCAATGAATATGAAGGTCAAGATAACGACATTCAATATTAAAGGTAAAGTAGATATATGGTGGGAAGATGTAAAGAATGTTAGAGGTATTCATGAAGAGGAGTTGACTAGGAGTGAGTTAGAGAGGCTATTAAGGAAGAAGTATCTATCAGAGAGATACAATGACAACATGGATCTATGACCAATGATGAGTACACTAGTAGATTCTTGGAGTTATTGAGGTATGTGCCTTATCTCAAAGAGGAGAAGTCCAATATCCAATGATTCATCAGTAGGTTGTCAGTAGTATTCAAGGACATGATTGAGTTTGATGAGCCTAGATCATTGAAGGAGGCCATAAGGAAGATAAAGCATTGTTTTTGAGCAATCAAAGTTAAAATCTGAGACTAGGCCAGACTAGAAAGGTAATGCAAATAATAAAGGAAAATGGGACAAGAATCGAACAAGACCTCAAGATACAAGTAACAAATAGAATACAACACTGCATAAGAAGTTTGATGAATTTGATAGAGGATAGAGATTTTGGTTTGAGGAGTAGAATGAGGGTATATGTTAGAAGCCTTTACAATGTTGGACTTGTGGTGGAGAGCCTCATAGGAGATATTTTCCACAACATTAGGGAGGTAGAACACAAATCTATAGTGCGTAGGAGGCACAAACAGTGGGGGATGTTAGAAAGAGTATTCCATGGATTTATGTAGCATTGGAGAAAAAGAAGGCAGGCCACCAAGCATCTATTATCGAGATGGATGGTAAAAATTTTGATCAAGTTGTTTCTATTTTGATTGACCCTGGATCTAATTATAGTTATGTTAATCCTAACCTAGTGGATAAGTGTGGTTTCAATAAAGAAGCGCATGCAAAATCTTGGTTGGTGCAGTTGACTACATGTACAAAGACGAGAGTTCATCATTGGGTAAGAGCTTGTGCATTTGAGTTGAATGGTATGCTTACATAAACACATATGGATGTACTACCATTGGGATCATATAGTATGCTTTTGGGTATCGATTTTCTATATCTTCACATAACTAAGGTGGATAGTTATGACAAGGGTATTGTGTGCCTATATGGAAATGGTGAATAAAGAGTCTTACGGTGTAAGAATAAGGAAACATAAGTTAGAATGGTGACAACTATACAGGTGAAACACAGTTGTAGAAAAGGGTGTGTGTTATTTGTAGTGCATATTTCCAGTGAAAAAGGTAAGGAAGTTGAGGATGCATATGTCTTGAGTAGGTACCCAGTTTTACACCAGTTTCAGGATGTGTTTCTGGCAATAGAGTTACTACCTCACAGGGAAGTGGCCTTTTCTATTGAGTTGGTATTGGGGGTAGCACCAGCATCAAAGGAACTTTACAAGAGGAGCACACTAGAGTTAGTGGAGTTGAAGTTTTAGTTGAAGGAGATGCTTGACAAGCAATACATTAGGCCAAGTCTGTCACCTTGTGGTGCACCAGTGTTGTTTGTGAAAAAGAAGGATGGCACTCTTAGTTTATGCATTGATTACAGGCAGTTGAACAAGGTGACAATCAAGAACAAGTATTCATTGCCAAGGATTGATGATTTGTTTGACCAGTTTAAGGGAAGAATAGTGTTCTCGAATATTGATCTCAGACCAAGATACCATCAGGTACACTTAAAGAAGAGGACATCTACAAGACTTCTTTCCAGACTAGGTATGGGAATTATGTGTTTGTTGTAGTTCCTTTTGGTTTGAATAATTCTCTAGCTACTTTTATATGCTTGATGAATAGTGTGTTGTGTCCTTATCTGGACAAGTTTGTTATTATATTCATTGATGTATATTCTAAAAATGAGGAAGAGCATGCCGAACACTTAGTAGCAGTATTAATATTGCTAAGAGACCATCAATTGCATGCCAAGCTTAGAAAATGCAGTTTCTTTTAGATAGAGGTACACTACTTGGGACACGTGGTTTCCAAGGAAGGCATAACAGTGGATCCGAAAAAGTTAAGGGCTATAATGGAGTGGGAATCTCCTAGAAATGTGGATGAGGTAAGATCATTCATGGGGTTAGTAGGTTATTACAGGAGGTTTGTCATGAACTTCTAGCAGATTTCTTATCCTATTACATCATTGCAAAGGAAGGGTAAGAAGTTTGAATGGACAGAGGAATGCAAATCTAGTTTTAGGCGGTTGAAGCAGTTGTTGACAAATGCTCCATTTCTAAATATTGCAGATCCATAAAATGAGTTTGTGGTATGTACATTTTCTTGCAATAGAGGACTTGGTGGGGTCTTGATGCAAGAAGGACAAATAGTGTGTTACGAATCAAGGAAACTTAATGAGCATGAGTAGAATTAAACAACACATGATCTTGAGTTGGCATCGATGATCTATGCTTTGAAGATGTGGAGAAACTTTCTTCTTTGTAGGTGATTCATCTTGATGAGTGATTGTAGTGGATTGAGGTATCTATTTGACCAATTGAGCCTAAATTCCAGACAAGCTAGATGGTTGGCCACGATCAGTGAGTTTGATTTCTAGATCATGTATATTAAAGGTAAAGAGAATAGGGTTGTAGATGCTCTTCGTAAGAGAGTAAAAGTAAATCATATAATAGCTATGAGCTCCTATGGGATAGATTTAGAGGATCTAATCTTGCAGGCAGGTCAACATGATGACATGCATAGGGAGCTTATGCACAAGCTATAGTAGTGTACATGCGATTAGGATGTGGAATTTCATCTCACAGAAGATGGTTTGGTCAAATTTAGTGATAGAATATATGTACCGGAAAACAGTGAGCTCAAGAAGCTTAGTTTGAGGGAATTTCATGCTAATCCATATTCAAGTCATCTAGGATATCAAAATACATTGACAATGTGAAGAAGTTCTACTATTGGATGAACTTGAAGAAAGAGGTGGTAAATTTTGTGGCTAGGTGTTTGGATTGTCAATAGGTAAAAGCAGAGTGTAAGCATCCAGGTAGTCTACTACAACCAATTCTAATTCCAGAGTGGAAATGGGAGGTCATTTCCATGGAATTAATTATAGGATTGTTGAGGACATATATACATCATGATTTCATCATAGTTGTGGTGAGCAGGTTGACAAAGGTATCGATCTTCATTCCAATAAAGTCTAAATATTTAGTTAATGATGTAGCACATGCCTTCATCGAAGATATAGTGAGGTTGCATGGTGTACCAAAGAAAATTGTGTCAAACAGAGATGCCAAGTTCACTTCTAGATTTTGGAAAGAGTTATTTGCAGGTTTGGGTATAGAGTTGCCCTTAGGATAACTTATCATCCACAGACAGATGGAAAAATGAAGAGGGTGAACACGATATTGGAAGATATGTTGAGGATGTATGTCATGCATCAGCAGTAGAAGTGGGAAGAGTATCTTCCATTGGTTGAGCTCGCTTACAAAAATGGGTACCATGAATATTTGAGGATGAGTATGTTTAAGGAATTATATGGGTGGGGTTGTAATACCCCCATTAGTTGGAGTGATCTAGTGAATAGGGTGTTGATTGGACTAGACATCTTAGCAGAGATGGAATAAGAAATGTAGGTAATAAAGAAGAATATGAAGGAAACACATGATATAAAAAAAGATTTATACAGATTAGAATAGGTTGTTTAAGGAGTTTCAGGTTGGGGAACATGTGTACTTGCACATCAAGCCTAAGAAGAGCTCCTTGAGGATTGGATCATGTTCCAATCTGGCACCTTCATATTGTGTACCTTTCAAGATTCTTGAGAGGATTAGACTAGTAGCCTATCAATTTGCACTGCCTCCAATAATGGATGTCCATGATATTTTCCATGTGTCATTTATGAAGAAGTATGTTAAAGATGTTGATCATGTGATTGAATGGTCTATATTTCAAGTGGAACCCGAAGGAGAATTCCAGCCTGAACCTCAATGAATTTTACAGAGAAATATGGAACTTCTCCAGAACCAAACAATCGAGCAGGTTAAAGTGTAGCGGAAGAACTTTGGGCTCAATGAAGCTACATGGGAGATGGAAGATCAGATGCAGGCTATTTATCCTTCTTTATTCGTTGGTTAAGAGAATGTTTTTGGTATATGTTTTGTTGTGATGTTTTGGTATATGTATATGGATGTAAATACCACCATGAGTTATGTTATAAATCTCCAATAAGAAGTATGGGTGTCATGTCATTATGGTTGTCATATTTTTATCTTTCTCATGTTGGTTTACTTCTCAGCAGGATGATCATATTAAATACTGCAACGAGCTAATTTATAAAGCTCCATGGGAAGTATTTTTTGTTTTTCAATAGTCTTGTTGGTTGTAGGTGTCATTGAACACCAATCATGGTGTTCGCCCAAGGGGGAGGGTTCTGTAATAGCCTTGTTGAAAAATCCATGTAATAAATTTAATAAAGGAAAAATAATAACCATGGTCATGAGACATGTATTCCAAGCTGAATGTTGGGTAAAAACATAGTGATGGGGACCACTTGTGATTAATTAAGGGGTATGGAAATTGACAAAGGCAATGAAAAAGGCTTTGGAAAGGAAAAGTGGCATTAATTACAGTTTATTTATGAAAATAATGGAAAATGTGAGAAAAGGGAGGTGAAAGGTCGGAGGTTGCATGTGATGAGGAAAATGAAGAAAATAGAGGCCTCACTAATGAAAAGGATTATGAGGATCAATTTGTAGTTTTTTGACAGTTTATCTTGGAGCTCTCTCTTCTATTCACTCCCTCTCATACTCTTGAACACTTAGGGTTTTCTTGGAGCACTCTGGGAGGGTGTAGCATACTTTAGATTTGGAGAAAGAATGAAAAGGAAGAGCAGGAAGGCACAAGAGGATATCAAGATCACAAACTACAACGAGTTTTGTTTGTAGGTATTGAGTTGCATGTATGATTTCCTTGCTAGTTTTGGCATGCATGGCATATGCATGTGGTTTCTTGGTCATGATCTCTCATTGGCATGGAGGATTTCCTGGATTAACGATGGATTTGCCTAGCCTTGCCATTTCTTGGATAACTATGGTGTTGTGGGTTTCTTTCCTTCTGTTTTTCAGTTGGTTCTCATGTTTCTTTGGATGTGGTTTGATTTACTAGTTCCTGGAAGCCTTCATTGGACAAATGCTCTAGAATCCCTGTAATAGCTTGGGTTGATTTACTAGTCATGGAAGCCTTGATTGGAAAAATGTTTCTGGAATCCCTTGGTGGGATGCGTTACTAGTCCCAGAAGCCCTGGATGGACAAATGCTTTGGAAGCTCAACAACAACTGTGGGTTGAGTTACTAGTCTTGGAAGCCCTGGTTGGAACAAACATTGTTGAACCCTGGACAACTTGGGTAGAGAACGAACTAGTGATGGTTAGTGATGTTTGACAGTGAGGTGGATTCACTGGTTGAGGGTTGAGTTGGTTTGGCCTCTGGAAGCCATGATTTGGTTTTGTTTTATTTGTTCCATGAGATTCGACATTCATGCTTGGAATATGACACGGGGGTGATTGGCTGAAATAAATATTTGGTTCAGGCAATATATAGTCAAGTGGTTCATGGAAGTCCCAAACCTAGTTGGATGATGCATTAATTAATAATATTTCCTTTCCCTTGGTACTTTCATGAGTAAATGTGCTTGATATTATGTGTCTTTAATGGTTGTTTCCTAATATCTTTGGTTATTTGTTGGTTATATGTATGTTTTATGACAGACTTGATGTGTGGCTCTCATCATGTTTTGATTAACAAAAGAAATAACAATGAATATATGACCTTATAGATGATAATTCAGCTATTGGGATAAGGCATCAATGCTTCCTTACGAATCTTAGATAAGTATGAGACCCCTATGCTCATATATGTTGTTATGACCTATAGATTACATATTTGTGATATGTTTGAAGAAATACCTGTCATGGCTAGTAGGGGTCTAGTCAAATCATTGATCAATTTTTTTCATTAGTAATCTTGTTTCAATGTTATTTATCATTTTCTAAATTTCTAAGCAGTGGCCTGAGTCTCGGCCCTAAAAGGTGGCATAGAACCTGGGCTTGTTGGCACAAAACTAGCTTGGCCCAAAAAGTCCACAGTCATTGGCTTGGCTTGTTGTGGGAGAAATTGTAATGCCTCAGTCACATGCATAGCTTTTCATGGGAATGACTGGGGGTCCAGATCAGTGAAATGTCAAGTTGTCTCAGGGGTCGGTCACCTGGAAGGGTTAGTTGGCTCCTAAAGGTTCTCTAGCATGTGTGGAAGGTTAGAATGGTTTTGTGTTGCCAGTTCCACTTTCTTAACTATACATGGGAAGTTGAATCACATCATAGTAGCCTCTCATCACATGTTTACCTCAGAAAACTAGTTAACTTCGGTAAATGTGGGCAGAGGATGTTACACATAGTTTTCATGGAAACTTGTGGCTGTCAGGAAATAAGATGTCATTGTTTCAATGTCTGGGATGAATTTTTTTTGTCTTCAACCTATTATAATGCAATTTTAGTCAGTGTAGCATGATGTCCCAACACACACTTTGTAGGATTTCCATTTTAGTTGTAACATGGAGAATGAGACAATGATAAACACCATACATTTATAGGAGAGACCCCTATAGGCATCACAATAATATTTGCATACCTACTTGCATGCAAGTAGGTATCAAACATTATTGATTAGGCATAGCCTAGTGAAGAGTTTGATAAACTTGTGCAAGAAAAGAAATACTAATAGAATATAAAACATATGATTAACAATGGCACATTCACACAATGTACACAAGATTTACCTTGGAAACCTTTAAATAGATAACTAGTAGTTGAACCCTCTCTATATAATTGCATTAACTCCCTCTCATATTTACTAATTTTGAAGAGGATGTATGGAAATTTAGAATATGTGTTGAATGGATTATATATTGTGTTTATCTTCCTTCTATTCCTTGTTCATTAGTGAGTTGGACTTGAACCTTTGATCAAGGTTCATATCTTGCCATTTCCCTTTGAAAATTCATAATTTTTTGTTTCCAATTTGTGTGGTGCCTCTGGAAATACCAAATATCTAAATTAATGTGAGCCTATCCATTTCACTTTCATTTGGATGAATTGTGTGTTCTAGATTGCATCAATGAAATTTAGAATTATTTCCCATTGTCCATGTCAATGGGTAGAAGTCAAAACGGTGGTAAAAAATATTATTTTCATTTCATTAACAAGATGTCTCTTCTATATACTAGGGAATTGATGACTAGAAATGTCGAAGATCATGGATCCCTTTGTGTGTGTAGTGATACACTCATGTATCAAAAAAATGTTCAGAAAACCATTGAATTATCTGATGTTTATAGAGCACACAAATCAATAAATTTCATGAATGTCATTATTATAGTTCTGTAAGCCAAAATAGTGTGAGGGTTTCAACAAATCAAGTGTGTGAACTAAGAAACACAGAAAAAAGGTTTATTTTACCACAGTTGTGTTCTCATTCAAATGAACCATAAATACTATCACAAATCATGAGAAGTTTTCCAATAAAAGTGCATATACCCAAACAAATATATAATAATAACAATAATAATAAAAATGTTGACCAAATTCCATAGAAAATGGAAATGTTCAACATTCTAGTTATTTAATTGATTACATACAACCATCCTACAGTATCCTTAGTTATGTTATTGTATGAACTCTTTAGAATGCATCTAAGTGGTATTTTACTATGAGATATTTGAACAAGAGCAGAACATATGAAATAGCAAACGTAAAACCAATCATGATTAATTTGCAGGTTGTGGAACAACCAATTTACTCAATGGAATTTGGAATCAATGTCAAAGCTCAGAGTATCACTTATTCCTCCAATAAAAAAAAGGAAATGATGCAATTCTTAGGCAAGGGTGCAATATAAGAAAAATAAGTAAAACCAACATTGAAACTACTAATTAATACTAATAGTGCCGAAGGTTTTACCTTATACTAATTTAATTTTAAAGATAGGTAGCATGACACAATAACCTTCAAAAAATAGGTTGTGAGTAAATAACACTGCGATTAAAGGCCTAATAATTACCATAGTTTTTATTTTCAAGCAATCATCAAGAACCCATGAAATCTATGAAACACACTATTCATACACACATTTAACCTTATAGGCACATGAGAAAGAGTGCATAGGAGAATGAATAAGTTATTGTTTCAATAGAAAAGATCGTATTTATTACTCAATACTGCCATGCAAGTACTCATATTATTAACATACATCACAACAATGCAATGGATTATAAGGAAAGAGTAATAGTTATCTTTAAATGTTGGAACTAGAAACTGAGATGGGTACTCTAACTCTCCACTCAACCTTAGGTTGGATTTCATGGTAGTCTTTCTTGTAGCCCAACCACCCCCAATCCAGATTCAAAAGAATGAAGGGGGAACTTGCTTAGGGGATTGAATCAACATTTTTAATTAAATCTACTCATGAAATTTCTGAAAATAGTTTTCAAATGGGATTTAATCCTCAAATTTTGCATGCATACAATATGTTGATAATGGCCTTAGGAAGATTTGGGAAGATAGTCTATTAGTAAAATTAGCAAGACCCGTGCCAAAAATATCAAAAACATCCTCACATACTACTTAGGGCATACCTTAGTTGATAACAATGTACTCTTCGAAACAAAAGATAAAATTACATGTGATTCGTTGATTTCCTTAACTATTAAGACAAAAATGTTCAATTGACAACTATCTGATGCTAACAAGTTATAGTTGAAACAATCCCTAAAACATTACTTTAGTTGTTGAGGTAGGCCTCAAATGTTGATAGTTTCAAAAACACCAATGAAAGTGCTCCTCTATGTAGACCCAATTACTTAAACTTCATATCTGAGGAAAATTTGAAGAAATATCCCACTCTACGCCTTCCTAGTACTTTCATGAGTAATATCATCAAGACTTGTACCATAATTTCAGCATCCATCCTAATAATTCTCCAATAGAGCTTGAAGTAATCTACTTAATTTCATCATCAATTCCCATAGAATCAAACCCATCGTCTCGTGCTTGTCTTGATATGCATTACCCTTATTCTTGTAGCTCCGCGAATCCCACTTCTCTAGTATTTTATTTCCAGTTTGGACTGCAATCCTTTGGACCAATCAATGTTGCTCCAACTTTCCCCTTCCCTTTATTTTTTTGTTTGCTTTTTCATCCTTGGTCTGCCTACCATAATCTTGTAGGTCAGTGACCATGGTGCCACTTAGTCCCTTGTCTCTTGCTTGCCACCTGTCAGCCTCCATGGCTTGCCACATCCCAAGTAGCCTTCCCCCTTAACCTCAGCTCTGGAATCTCTGTCCCCATTAGCCCATCCATTTAATTAAATTTAAAATGCTCATAATAACCAAGAAATGTAATATGGGGCTATTATAAAGATTAATTAAAAATGTGTGGCTCAACAACAATTTTGAATACAAAAAATATAGACATTAAGGGAATTGAATGGAATCAACTTTTTTTCTCCATGTTCACATATTTCATCTCTCTAAAGAAATCTAACATGTTTAATATTCACATATCTCTCTTTATTCATTTTCAATGTGGTCATTTCTTTTTCCTCTTGTTCACCTATATCTTTAAATATATCTAACATATTGAGTCAAAAATTATCTTATTGCAATGGTAATGTTATGTGTTTACTTGTCATAACATGGTTTTAGGTTTGATATCTAATATTTGCTTAATATTTGAGCACATTTAGCGATATCTTTAACACATGTAATTTTGGAAACCCCATTATTGCAAGAGATGTTTAATGGAAAAAAATACATAACTAAATACTTGAATGTAAATCTCTCAACAAAAATGAATAGTTTTTCTTTGTTTCACCTAAAACTCCATGAACAAATTTTCTTTGTAATACAAAATTTTATTAAGGTTGGATTACAACATGAACCTTGCCAACATTATATAATCTAAAATCGGGTTTCCATAGTGAGAATTGTAAATCTATTAATTCACTTTTCTGCATCACTAAATATTCACTTGTTTTCCCCTATAGCCTCTTTCCCTGTGTTGTATTATATTCTTTCCAGGACTAGCCTACCTAGTTAACCAAGGGGTTAGAGGGGGGCCAGAGCCCCCCCTTCCTTGCAGCAACTGTGTAGCGAGGGGGGGGGGGGGGGTCACAGGGGGTTTTGAGGGGGGTGGTTAGCCCCCCTCTATGAGGTTTGGGGTGGCGCCCCAGTGAAATTTTTTTGTGGACTCTATATTAGGTTGGGTAGACCTACCTATGGTTTTGTGCATGGTTTTCGCACATGGTTCTGGACACGATGCTTTTTGGTCCATGGTATTGGATGTGTCGACATGTATAAATATGTATTATAACATTGAAAGGAATATAATGAAAAATCAATCTAGTAGTCCCGATTTTGGGATCCAAGGGAAAATCTCTGAGTATATGTGTTTTATGTGTTATGCTCTCACATTGTTTATTTTTTTTTTTAGAATTTATATGCAGGTAATTTCTGTATGGGGTTAAAACCTTTATTTGATACTGGAGCTATTTTGGCTTCAAGGGGATGCCTTTGTTGCTGAGGGTTTTCGATCAGGCCTATGGTAGACCCTGTTCAGTGGAACATCCGTGAGATCAATTCTAGTGGTGAAAGAAGATGGCGAGCAGTGGAAAGATAGAGATCAAGAAATTTAATGGTCAATGTTTTGAGTTGTGGAAACTCAATATGGAGGGCCCATTGGTGGATAAAGATTAGTGGATCGCGGTAGATCTGGGTACTAAAACAACGGGAGTGTCCGATAAAGAATGGAAGAAGTTGGATTAGAAGGTTAAGAGCACAATACAATTGTCTGTCTCAAATTCAGTATTGCTGAATGTATCAGGGGAAGCTGCAACGAAGGCTTTGTGGGACAAATTAGGGACTTTGTAATCTAAGTCTCTGGTGAATAATCTATTCCTACAGAAAAAACTGTATAACCTAAGGATGAAATATGGAGACTCAGTGACAGAACATTTGAACGCATTTAATACTGTGGTAAGTCAATTTTATGTTGATATTAAAATTTCAGATGAAGATAAGCGCATTAGTTTGTTATGTTCTCTACCAGATTCGTGGGATAGTATGGTTATTACAATAGGTAGCAATGCAATTGCCTTGCAGTTTGATGAAATAGTCTCATCCTTGCTGACAGATGAGATGAGACAGAAAAATATGGAGAGCCAGAATGGTGATGCCTTGTTTGTACTAGGACGGTCCCAGAACAGAAACAAAAATAAGTCATCAAGTGGGAGAGGTAAATCTAGAGGGATATCTAAATCTCCAGGAAAACCTGTAAAGGTGGTTTGTTGGAAATGCGGAAAGGAAGGGCACTACAAAAGGGACTGTAAATCTAAAGCTCCCAATAAAGGAAAGGGATATGATGATGCTCCTTTTGTAGAGATGAAAACCACCTTAGGTGAAGGTGGGGATGTGTACTTGGCTTCTTCAAGAACACATGTAGATCATGAGGCATGGTTGATTGACTCAGGTGCATCCTTTCACTTCACTCCCCATAAAGAGTGGTTCTACGAGTATGAGAAATACGATGGTGGTGATGTCTTCTTAGGGGATGATAAGAAGTCTAGAATCATTGGTCATGAAAAAGTAAAGTTGAAGTTGCAAGGTGGAAGAGTTAGAACACTTCCGGGTGTTCTGCATATTAATTCATTGGCCAAAAATCTGATTTCAGTAAGCAAGCCTAATGATGCAGGTGTAAAAACAATTTTCTAGAAGGATACTTGCAAGATGGTTCGGGGAGCACTGGTATTGATGTGGGGAGTTCGGATTGGAACTCTGTACAAACTGCAAGGTAGCACTGTTGTTGATGGGTGCAACAGTTCTGTGGTTCTTGAAAGTGGAGCATAAAATCTAGTGGTCTCTGGAGAGAATACCATGTTGTGGCATCAAAGTCTTGGACATATTGGAGAGAAGGGCCTTCAGATACTTCATCGTAAAGGTATGGTAGAAGGTATGAGTAATAGCTCTTTGGATTTTTATTTCTATGAAAATTGTGTATATGGGAAGCAGAATCAGGTGAGTTTCCCTTCTGGTGGTAAGATGGCAAAACATATATTAAAGCTTGTGCACAGTGATGTGTTTGGACCTATGAACGTTCCATCACTGGGTAAGTCTGTGTACTATGTATCATTTATAGGTTACTTCTCAAGGAATACATGGATATATTTCCATAAGAAGAAATCTAAAGTCTTTGACAGGTTTAAAGAATTTAAGGCTCTGGTGGAAAATGAGACAAAGAAGAAGATAAAGGTGTTGAGGTCAAATAACAGTGGAGAGTTTTGCAGCAAGGAATTTGAAGAATTTTGTAAGAAGTGTGGTATAGCACGGAAAAATACTACTCCATACACACCTGAGAAAAGTGGAGTTACAGAAAGAATGAACAAGACATTGATGGAAAGGGCAAGAAGCATGCTCAGCGGTGCCGGGTTAGGATAGGAATTCTGGGCAGAGGTGGTGGAGACAACTTGTTACCCGGTCAACATATCACCTTCATCAGCGTTGGAGGTTAAGACTCCACAAGAGGTATGGACTGGTAAGAAACCCTCTCTTTCACATTTGAGGGTATTTGGATGTGATGCATATGTACAGTTCCAAAGGAGAAACGAACCAAGTTGGATAGTAAATCTGAAAAGTGCATCTTTATTGGGTATAAGGATGGTTTAAAGGGTTATAAGCTTTGGAACCCAGTCACACGGAAGGTTGTGTACAACCGAGAGGTGGTGTTCAGAGAGGTAAAAGATGTTACTAAACATGAAGTCCAACCAAAGGAACCTGAGAAGATAGAGTTTGAGCTTAAGGAGGAAGAATCAAACTCTACAGCAGAGGAGGAATCAAAAGATGAAAGAGTCACAAACTCCAGATGTGAGAAGATCAGTTCGAGAAAGAAGGTAGCCAGAAAGGTATAGTCCATCTGCTTTCTGTTCAAATTTTTTCTTTATCTATTACTGACAATGATCCCAGAACTGTGAAGGAAGTAGTAGATTCAGAGGATGGAAAACTCTAGAAAGAGGCCATGGTTGATGAAATGGCATCTTTGCACAAAAATGAGGCTTGGGATCTAGTGAAGTTACCAGCTAGAAGGAAACCCATTGGCAGCAAATGGGTGTTCAAGAAGAAGACAAATGCAAAAGGAAAGGTGGGGAAATACAAAGCTCGGTTGGTAGCAAAAGGTTATTCCCAGGTGCCGGGAATTGATTTTGGTGATATTTTTTCTCCTGTTGCCAAGGTAGCTTCTATTAGATTACTTTTATCTGTTGTTGCTACTTTTGATTTTGAGGTAGAACAGATGGATGTGAAGACAACATTTCTTCAAGGGATCTGGAAGAGGAAATATACATGAAGCAACTTGAAGGCTTTGCGGTGAAGGGTAAGAAAGAACTGGTATGCAAGTCAAAGAAGTCTCTATATGGGTTAAAATAGTCACCAAGGATGTGGTATCATAAATTTGATACATTTATACAGGGACTTAGCTTCACCAGAAGCAAAACAGATCACTGTGTGTATTTTAAATTAATTGGTGACCATGTTATTTATCTGGTCTTGTATGTGAATGATATATGGCTAGTTGGAAATGAAAAGGAAATTATCCAAGATTTGAAGACCCAATTGTCCTCCAAATTCGACATGAAAGATCTTGGTGCTGCAAACTATATTTTGTGCATGGAAATTAAAAGAGATTGGGAAAATAGCAAGCTCTGGTTAAACCAAAGGAAGTATGTTGAGACAATACTGCAAAGGTTTAATATGCAGGATAGTAAATCGGTGAAGGTTCCTATTCCTGTAGGTGTAAAGTTATCTACCAAACAGTGTCCCATGACACAAGAAGAGGAAGAGGACATGTCCCGTGTTCCATATGCAAGTGTAGTCGGTAGCCCGATGTATGAAATTGTTTGTACTAGACCAGACATTGCACATGTAGTGGGAGTATTGAGCAGGTTTATGTCAAAACTAGGGAAGGAGCACTGGACAACAATGAAGTGGGTTTTCAGGTATTTGCGTGGCACTAGTGATTATGGTTTGTGTTACCAAGGAAGACCAGGATTGGATAGAGTGTTGGATATTCATGGCTTTGTTGATACAAACTGGGTTGGAGATCTGGATCAGAGAAGATCTACAAGTGGGTATGTGTTTAACCTATTTGGAGGTGCAGTCAGTTGGATGAGTAAGAAACAATCTG
>APFE030483863.1:0-47342 GCA_000404065.3 Pinus taeda | reverse complement strand
ATAGACTGTGATAGCCAAAGTGCAATTTTCTTGGCAAAGAACCCTGCTTACCATTCAAAGACAAAGTACATTGATGTTCAGTATCACTTTGTGAGGGATATGATAGAAGACAAAAAGGTGTTTCTAGTAAAGGTGGACACTTTGAAGAATACAGCAGATGCATTGACAAAAATTGTGAGCTCTGAGAAGTTATATTGGTGTACAGAAACAATGGGCGTTTCAGGGCTGGATAAATGACTAAGCTCTCTTATGGCCCCCTATGGAAAGAAAACAACAAGTGGGAGAATGTTGGGTTGTGTTATATTCTTTCCATGACTAGCCTACCTAGTTAACCGGGGGGTTAGAGGGGGGCAAAGCCCCCTCTTCGTTGCAGTGATTGCGCAGTGGGGGGGGTCACAGTGGGTTTAGGGGGGTGGTTAGCCCCCCTTTATGGGGTCTGGGGAAACACCCCGGGGATTTTCTTTTGGAAACTATATTAGGTTGGGTAGACCTACCTATGGTTTTGTGCATGGTTTTCGCACATGGTTCTAGATGTGATGGTTTTCAGTCCATGGTATTGGATGCTTTGACATGTATAAATATGTATTGTAACATTGAAAGGAATATAATGAAAAATCAATATGTTAGTCCTGGTTTTTGGATCCAAGGGAAAATCTCTATGTATGTGTTTTATGTGTTATGCTCTCGCATTATTTATTTTCTGTTGTTAGAATTTATATGCAGGCAATTTCTGTACGGGGTTAAAACCTACATTAATTGCAAGATTAATGCAAAATATTCTTTGCAACATCATTTCTGGAAGTGACATTTTTTTTATGAGTCATGACATTTTTAGGAATGATATGGTGAATGTAACATAATTATTTCTGGCATTATATCTATATATTAGTGATTACGCTCTATCATCCACTTTATCACACATTTTAATATTTTTTAGATAAAGCGAACAATCAATATCCTTAATAATAATAATAATACTTGTAAACTCAATTCTATGTATTTTTTTTTTTTAATTTATACTAAAAACATTATAGTACCTCTCAAAAATACATGCGAATGTGAATTACATGGTGGAAAATTAGCATAAATTAAGAAGAAGAGTGGGATATTTTCATTCTAGAGTCATTATTGAAATATGACTTTATTATTGAGTTGTTTTTAAAGTAAATTTTTTTTTAAGATTTAAAGAAAGAGACATCAAAATATGGAAAAAATTATCTTGCTCTAACATTTTGTAAAATGAGTTTAAAACAATAGAATTTGAGTTTTAACACCACTTATATAAAAATATTATTTAAGTTCAATAATATTGTGAAAAACTAGACAAAAGTGTGAGGCTATCAAGGCCATTATCTAACTAAATAATAAAAAACATAGAAAGATAATTCAAAATATTGAATTGCACGGAAAGCATCATTTACATTTATCTGAATTAGAGGTTTCCACCACAATGGGTTCGTTGTTGCTTCCAGGAGAGAAACTAGGGTTAAAGGAGACGTTGTAATTCACCTTCACACATCCAAGCCTTCAATCCATGGTGCTCCTAGTGAGCTGCAACTCATCCAACATGCCTTATTCCTATCTAATAATACCCTACCCAAAAAGAGATTCAGGTTCCAATAGATGTCTATAATAAATCAATATTAGTATAATGATCCCAAGTGTGGCATGAATCGGGTATCAACCCACTATCTCAGTTAGCACCTCCATATTAGTCAATAAACATCAATCCTATGCAATTTCTCTTTCCAACTACTCAATTTTATATTGGATTTGTTGAGGAGTATGCTCACAGTATCTTTTAGCAGAGTTGTTTGCCTTGTGCTAGGCATAAGATCTACCTTAGTCTCTAAAATAAGCCACACATCCTCATCTTGGAACACATTGATGGGGTATAATGTCAGAGAGCTAATAAATAGGTGATAGATCAGAGTAGAGGTATAGCTTACCCAAGGAAAGGGATTTGGGATTAACACAATTGGACCAAGCACAATAAGAAGGAATGTAGAAAGTATCCCATAATGAGATTTAATGCAAGGAAAAGGGACTGTGACTAAAACTAAGAGAGAAGATTGTGGTGACAAGATAGGTGAGACATTAACTAAGTGGTGAAAGGCCTAAAATGTTCCCAACAAAAAGAGTTGACCAAATGATGTAGGAGCATCCTTGGCCTCAGAAAATCCTCATCAACCAAAAATACATTTATGTTGAGTTTATAATGAGTTTTGTTACTCCCATGTGTTTTAAGTTGTTGATGCACCTATTATGTTAGTTGTTGATAAATCTAAATGGTAATTGTTGCTACTCCCATAGATTCATTTTATCAAAGCGATGACTACTTTCGAGTTGCCAATACTCCTAGGAGTGTGTGCTAGTACTCATGTTACATGGAGTTACTGACACATCCAAAATCAATAATTATTTAGTTAAAATTCTACAGGACAACCACTATTGTATGCACTATGAGATAAGGCACAGGTTAAAAATTTGGGTTGTCTACACAATGAGAGGAAGTGAATTGACTTAGTTCTAGAAGGCAAAGTAGTCAACGACATGAGAAGTGGCTTGTTTTAGTGAAATACAAAGAGGTTAGTAGCATGAGGATAAATTGCATGAACATGTAAGAAAAGGGGCTTATGCTTTTTTTTTCTTCTTTTCTATTGGTTTTCTATTGGTTCATGCAGGCACCGAGCTCTTGAGTTGTTAGCATTAGTTTTGGTTGTTGCATAATTTTCAAAGAGCCCGAATGGTTGTTGTATAGGTTAGTGAGGTTGTTTGGTTGTTGTGTTTGGTATTGATGTGAAATAAGATGGAAATTTCAAGTACTCTGAGGACACCACTCTCATATCTGTATTCTTATCTGAAATGACACATTTTGAATGAAATAAAAATATATTTGAATAATTTTTTGTGTTCTCATGAGCATACTTGAATTACTCTTTGTTTGTTCTTTGTGATTTAGTCCTTGAATTAATTAATTCAGTAGCCAAACTTCAATGGCTTGGGTTGTGAACTTTGTAACAATGATCCAAATTTCGTAGGTGTTGTGAAAGCTACATAACCTAGATCATGTCAAGTGGTATCAGAGCGGGATTCATTTTGGGATTTGCATCTTGAATTGCTTCGTGTAATAGGGTACCAAGAAACCTTGTTCAATGGTTGCACAACAAGAGTGTTGAGAGTACAAGTTGGGTCACACAACATGGGTTAAGGTTTGCGGATGTTGGTGAGACATTTACAACTTGTGAGGATGCCACTGAGGAGAAGAGGATCGGGATGAGGAGGTGTAGGAAATCAAGAGCTAGAATATTTAAGATGAAGAATAGAAGAGTTGAAGCATAAAAGAAATGGAGATGAAGAGGTAGATTCAGAGCATGAAGAAGAAATTGATGAAGAATAGGAGATTGAGAAGAGAGGCCCAATAGTGAGGCTGATTTCATATTTGAGCAATAGAGGTAGTGCAAGAGTTGAATTTCCATGTTATGATGGAAATATGAGAGTTGATGTGCTCATTAATAGGATTGGAGAACTCAAAAGATACTTCAAGTATGAAAATGTTCAAGATCCAAATCGGGTGAAATTTTCAATGAGGAAGTTGAAATATCATGTTTCACTATGGTGGGATATGCTGTAGAAAGACAAGGTAAATAATAAACTATAAATGATCAAGACTTGGAAGAAGATGGCAAAAAAGATCAAGGAGAAACTTCTTCCTATTGATTACTAACATAATTTGTATAGACAAGTCCTAAATCTAAGACAAAAGGACACCCTTGTTCAGTAGTACACCAAGGATTTTTTCAAACTATCACTTGGATCAGGTATAAAGAAACCAAAATTTCAAAGATTCGCAAGGTATGTGAAGGGATTGAAATACATTATTCAAGAAAAAATGAATACACATTATTTTTGAATTGTTGATGAAGCCTATCACATTGCCTTGAAAATAGAGGAAAAATTGAATAGGAAAACACAACAGAAACGTAGAGGAAGAGGTTTTAGATGTAGAGGTAAAGAAGGGACTATTAGAGGAAGTGTAAAGGAATATTCCACCAGTGGTCAATGTGGTAGAGGTGTAAATAGTGTTGGAAGAGGTACAAGAAGACTCGGGAGAGGAAAGGGAAAGTATGTAATTACTTGTTATTGTGGTGGAGTTGAAGGACATAAGAAATCCAAGTGCCTGGAAGGACAAAATTTAGGGAGAAAAGGTGAATCCAGGACACAAACAACACAAACTAATGAAATTTCTATTGCTGCAGAAAATGTGACTGTGCTTGAACATGAATAAGGATAAAATGTGATGTTTCACAAAATGTTGCTTAAGCATGAGAAGAAGATAGCAGAACAACTAAAACAAAGAAGGAAAGTTTTCAAACCTATATGTAAGGTCAAAGGAAAGTGTTGTAACTTGGTTATAGATGGTGGGAGTGAAAATAATTTGATTTCCACTAAGTAATTGAAAAATTGAAACTCAAGAGTTTATTCCATTCAAATCCTTACAGAATCTCATGGTTACAAAAGGAACAATAGGTGGCTGTGATTGAACAATGCTTGGTGAATTTTCATATCCGCGATATTTAAGAGCAAGTATTATGTGATGTGGATGATATGCACACATGCCACATACTTTTTTGAAGAATGTGGTTTTTTGAAGGACAAGTTCACCATGATTGCCAAGAGAATACATATGAATTTAGGAAAGATGGACACCAATACAAACTCACCCCAATGCTGAAAAATACAATTGTAATAGTAGGAAGTTGTGGAAGTACCAATATGTGTAAGAACAAGATCATGTTTTGTTCAACCAAGGAGTTTGTACATGAAGAACGAAAGGAAAAATTATGTTTGCATTGATTCCAAAGGCTGTGCCAAAGGAAGTGAAATTAAGAACTATCCCGACATAAATTAAATCCTTATTAGATGAATTCGAGGAGATTTTTGTTGATGAATTGCCAAGGGACTACCTCCCATGAGAAGTATTTCTCATAAGATTAACTTGATTCTTGGATCAAGCTTATGAAACAAGGCACCTTACAAGATGACCTCATTAGAGAATGATTAATTGAATATGCAAGTACATGAGCTACTTAATAGAGTATCGATAAGAGAATTTTTTATTCCGTCTGATGTATCAATCAAATCGACTCCAAAGAAGATATGTGAGTGGAGAATGTGTAAAATTTCTAGATCCGTTAATAGGATAACCATCAAGTACCAATTTCCCTTGCCAAGGATGGAGGATATTATAAAATGTTTGAGTGGGGCTGCATATTTCACAAAGACATATTTCAAAATCAGTTATCATCAAATCTAGATCATGGAAGGTTATAAGTGGAAGAATACATTCAAGATGAAGGATGAACTATTTGAATGGTTGGTTATGCCATTTGGGTTGAATAATGCCCCTAGCATGTTCATGAGGCTCGTGAATGAGGTATTGAAACCATTTTTGAGGAAATTTTTTGTAGTTTACATGGATAACATTTAAATTTTAGAAAAAAATAAGAGGATCACTTGGAACACATAAGGTAAGTGCAGTGGTTGAAGAAAGAGAAATTGTTCATCAACTTGAAGAAATGTACATTCATACAGGATGAGTTAGTGTACTTGGGATTAGTGATTTCAAAGGAAGGTTTGGAGATGGATTCTAGGAAGGTGAAGGCTATTTTGGAATGTGCAACATGTCAGTCTAATATTGAGGTGAGGAGCTTTCATGGATCAACACATTTCTACCAAGAATTCATTAGGAATTTCAGCCATATTTGTGCACCTCTTACTAAGTGCATGAAAAAGGGGAATTTTAAATGGACAATAGAAACAGGAAAAGGAATTTGGAGATCTAAAAAGGATGGTGAAAAAGAAACCTGTTTTGGCACTTCCAAACTTTGATAAAGTATTCTAAGTTGACCGCGATGCAAGTGGGACAACAATTGGAGCAATTTTAAGTCAAGAAGGTAGACCAATAGCATTCTCCAATAAGAAGTGATTTTATCCTAAGAAGAAGTATTTCGTATATGATAAGGAAATTTATGCTATTGTGTAGGCTTTGAAGAAGTGGAGCCATTTTCTACCCAAGGAATTTGACATGTCTACTATTCACAAGGCATTAAAATATACCACCAGTTAAGGTAAGTTTAATCAAGGGCATTCTAAATGGGTTGAATTCTTGCAAAGTTATACATTTTTTTTTAAGCATAGGTATGGAAAGTCGAAAATATTGTAGATGCTTTGAGAAGAAGAGTGCTATTACTCAACACTTTGTCAGTAGAAGTGGTTGGTTAGGAAAGGATGAAGGAGTTGTATGCAAAAGATGTCAATTTTGGAGAATTTTGGACAAATTGCAAAGCACCATGGAGTGTGGATAGGACTATGTTCTTGGATTACTGTATCCAAGAATTATTTTTATTTTAAAATCAACAATTGTGCATTCCTCAAGGGTCAATGAGGTTGAATATTATTAATGAGATACATGGTGGAGGTCTAGGTAGACATTTTTTCATGGACAAGATCACAACATTGATAAAGGAGAGGTATTTTTGGCCTAACATCAAAAAGGATGTCAAAAAGTTTTTTGAGTACTGTAGATTTTTCCACCTAGCCAAGGGAGTCAAAATACATGGTTGAATACTCCATTTTAGGTACTAGAAGGGCCTTGGGAAGATTGGGAAGATGTGAGCATGGACTTTGTCTTGTGCCTACCAAGGACACAAAGGAAGCATGATTCAGTGATGGTTGTTGTAGATATTTTTTTGAAGATAGCATAGTTCATAGCATGCAAGAGAACAAGTGATGTTATTGAAGTGACTTTTTTATTCTTCAAAGAAGTAGTGAGACTTCATGGGTTTTCGAGAACCATTAGTTTAAACAAATATACAATATTTATGGGTCACTTTGGAGGAGATTATGTAAGAAAATGGGATCTAATCTATTATACAGTTCAACCTATCATACACAGATAGATGGATAGATGGAAGTGGTGAACAAGATTCTTGGAAATTTGCTGAGAAGTTTGAGTGGTGAAAACCTCAACTAGCAGGATATGGTCTTGACATAGGTAGAGTTCATGTACAATGAATCGGTGAACAAGTCCACTAGTAAGAGTCTATTCCAAATATTTATGGGAAGTAACCGATAGGTACTATGTTCCTGATACAATTGCCATATTTAGAGGAAAGGAAGAATGTTGATGCAATTGATTTTGTAGACAACTTGCAATGGATACACGAATAGGTGAAGAAAATATTGCAACAGAATAATGACGAGTACAAGGATAAAGCGTATTTAAAAACAAGGGAAAAGGTTTTCACTGAAGGAGAGCTAGTAATGACACACATGTAGAAAGGGATATTTTCGAGGGGTACCTACAACAAGTTGAAATATAAGAAAATATGCCTATGCACAATTATTCGACAATTTTCTAACAATGCCTACAAGCTAGAGTTGTTGAGAGACTTGGATATATTTATGATATTCAATGTAGTTGATCTATATAAATTTTGTGAAGGGTAAGGTAGTAAAGAAATAGGTGCACCTGTTGAGTGGAAGGAACAACTACCAGTCAAACATGTCGAAGAAGTGGAAGAGATTTTTGCCACCAAGGTTGGAAAGAAGACATGTCGTGGGCAATATCTAGAGTATTTGGTCAAGTGGAAGAATAAGGGATCTAAATCTGTTATGTGTGTGACTGAGCAAGAGATAGCATGCTTACAAGGGACTTCAACCTATGATGGAAATTCCACATGAGCTAGTAGGTCATATTTTCTTGCCAAGGGTGTATGATGCAAGAGCATCCTTGGCCTTAGGAAATCCTCATCAACCAAAAATAAGTTTATGTTGAGTTTGTAATAAATGTTGTTACTCCCATGTGTTTTAAGATGTTGATGCACCTATTATGTTAGTTTCTGATACACCTAGCTGGTAGTTGTTGCTACTTTCGTAGCTCTGATTTATCAAATCAACAACTGCTTTTGAGTTATTGACTCTCCTAGGATCACGTGTTGATACTCCTATTGCATGGAGTCGCTAACACATCCAAAATTGGTAGCTATTTAGTTACATTGCTATAGGACAACCAATATTGGAAGCACTATGAGGATAATACAATGGTTACAAATTTGTATTTTCTGCACACTGAGAGGAAGCAAATTGACTCAGTTCTAGACGGTGAAGTAACTAGTGACATGAGAAGTGGTTTTTTTAGTGGAATACGAAGAGGTCAACATTATGAGGATAAATTGCATGAACATGGAAGAAAAGGGGATTTTTCTTTTTATGCTTTTTTCATATTGGTTTTTTTTTGTTTCTTGCAGGCTCCTAACTCTTTAGCTGTTGGTGTTAGATTTGGCTACTACACGATTTTCAGAGAGTGTGACTGGTTGTTCTACAAGTTAGAAAGGGTGTTTGGTTGCTATGCATCATATTGTTGTGTAACAACACATAAATTTCAAGTAATATGAGGACTCCACTCTCATATTTGTATTTTGATATGTAACAACACATTTTGAATGAAATAAAATACATTTAAAATTTTGAATCCCTTTATGTGATCTTGTGAGAATACTTGAATTACTCTTTATTTGTGCTCTGTGATTTAGTCCTTCAATTAATTAATTTAGTAGCCAATCTCCAATGGCTTGGGTTGTGCGCTCTGTAATAATGATCCAAATTCTGTAATGTTGTGAAAGCTATGGAACCTAGACTCTGTCACCAAACAAATGCCATATAAAGCCTAGATGAACTAGAGGATGCACCAAGGAACCATAGAAAAGATAAAGTTACAATTTTGGAACTGAGATATATTAATAGAGTAGAGTAGACTTAATGGAGTAGAACAAGGCCATAAGGAATTATAATTCACCTCTCAAATCACCTTGAAGCTACAATTGGATTTTTCTTGTGTGTTGATTATGATAACCTTACAACATGAATGTTCACCCCTGTGACAATGGAGGATGGGGAGGCAGGCTGACACTAAAACATTTAGTGGCTAAGGAAAACCAAACATATGCGGCAGAGACATCAAGATTTTCCACTTGAATTCATCCATAAAAATTATACCAAAGATTGCATCACCTACCATCAGAGAACCATTAAATTCCATGCAACATTGTGCAAGGAGAATGGATGAACCTTGATTAACTTGGGGGAACACATTGCCATGTCCTTGCCCTTTAATGCTTAGTGAGATGACAACAAAGCAACCCCCATTTATCGCCATTTAAGCACCCCATCCAGATCTTTTGTCATTAAGCTAACGGGTCATAATGGCGGGTTAAATACCAGTATAGGTCCATCTTAAGCATGAATCTAACATGAGCTAAGAGGAATCAAATTTCTTCATGTGAAAACTTCTTTTGGGTGCAAAATATAATGTATAATTTTTCATTGTTTAAATTGTATTTTTGGTTACTATATAGAGTTTATAGAGGACCAAACTATAAAATATTGAGACCTCATCAAACATTTTAACAGTAAAAACTTATTTTTTTATTATTATAGTCAGCATTATTCTTCTATTTAGAATGTATTTTATTTTTATTTAAAAAAAGATGTGTCAACTCCATATTAAGCACATACATACTTATACATCCTCTCATACTAGGTTGTAAAATAAACTTCCCAACTCAATGAGAAAATATATAAAATACTTTATTATTTTCAATAAACCTAAATTCTAAGTGTATAACCAAATGTAAATATAGTTGTTATGGGCTAAAGTGGAAGGAGTAACATAGCTATGGTGTTTAATACCATAAATTGATTTTGATGAGTAAAAATATATTTTCTAATATCAATAACGTGGTTATAATGATTTTAGGATTATAATTATTATAATTCACAATTTTGTGAAGATGATGAGTAGTTAATAATGCCATTATAGGTAATCTATGACTGTGAGTTGACTCTGATTCATCTTATGAATAAGGATAAGTTGATTTTTTTCCTCCTAAAAAATGATAGGGTTATAATTTAGGGTTATTATGGTTTTTAGATTATGATGACTTTTTTTTAATAGGGAAAAGATTATAATGCTATTATAAGTTTTATGAATGTGAGTTGCCGTTGATTCAACCCATTATTAACATGGACTTGAAGTTTTTTTCATGTTAAAAAGAAACCATGATTCCTTTAATAGGGTTATAATGATTTTTAGATTTATGATATTCGGTTAAATGATTTAGATCTATGATGATTTTTTAATATTTGAAAGATGCAAACTTAATTTATTTAAGTGGATGATATTTTATGGTGATAAGTGAAATTAGGTTTAAAAATTTATAAAATGAAATTTAATTAATATAAATTTTTTTATAAAAAAATTCATGTTTTAATTTAAAAGAGCATTGAAAAAAAAAGTTGTAGTTAGTGTAGTTTTTTAATTTAGTTAGAAATTATGCTTTCTCAAAAATCACATAAATTGATGTAAAGTGAATATATTAATTAATTACTTAAGCATAAGGATTTAAATTTTAGTGGATAGTAATCACTAGTAAGTTTACATTTTTATTTACATAAGTGAGAAAAACATAAATAATGATGTGAAGTTATTCCATATTTGTTTATGTTATTTAGTTGAGAATGAATTATGTTTAAGAACTTTATTTTTGGATGGTTTTTCGTGCAAAAGTTAAAAATAAAAAATCACTATATAAATATTTAAACATATCATAAATTATACAAATACTGTGGAAATTATCCATATGAATCATAATATTAATAAGTACATAAACTTCATTTGGTTTAATCAATATTCTAAAAATATTTTTAATACTTGAAAATAAATTTTATTTTTAATTTAATATGATTATGATTATAAATAAATGATTGCTAAAATTTTTGTATGACAAAAAAGTTTGCATAAATAATTTAGATTTAAATAAAGAGATAAATAAATAAAATAGCATAATTTAGATAAAATAAAAGATGAAGATAGATAAAGTGGTTGATAGATTAATTCAACCACATAGTATTATTGGAGTCATTCCATTGATGCATTCATCTATATTTCCTTAGAAATAATAGTGGTTATAGGTACTCCTTTATTCCCAAGTTAGTTTTCTTTCTCGGGTGACTTCCTTCCTAGATGGTAACTCCCTTCTGTTAAATCTACTTCCTTTCCTATAGTCTAGTGCATAAGAGGCGTGGAATAAACAAAAGTCCTTTTTAAAGTCCTATAGTCTAGTGCATAAGAGGCGTGGAATAAACAAAAGTCCTTTTTAAAGGTAATTTGTAGTGCACAAGGCCCCTACACACTTACTGTAGCTGGCAAAATTTCATTGACTGACCTGAAATCAATCAAGCCATTGCCCATTTATTGAGTACATTGGTCTACAAATAGTTGACAAAATTGGCATGAGAGTCTAGGCTTGTACATTTGTTGATTATAAATGGTTAACCTACAAAAATTTCATTGATTGGGCATTGAGACGATCAGGTTTTTTATATATGTTCATTATAAATGGTTAATATGTTGGTTTAGATTTATTTTAATTAAGGATTTAGAAAGTCATTAGAAAGATAAGGATAATATGTAAGCTTTTCTATAATCTAAAATTTATAAAAATAGTCTCTAAATTAATAGTTAAGATGGTTTTTGAAAACAGTTTGCACACTAAAATTAGATTTCATTATTATAAATACACATGTAAATATATCAAATATTGGTTTAAGATAGAAATACTATCTAAACCATACAATCAATATGTTGAGACAATATCTCAACCACACACCTAAATACGATCTAAGATCTCTCTCAAATGTAACAAACTTCTAAACAAAGTAAATAACTTCATCACACGACAAGTAGGAATTATATTTTCCAAGTCTCCCTTTAATGACTACTTGTCTCGATTTCAATCAGCTAAGAGCAGCGAAGTCCAGATGTGGTCCTAGTGTTTACAAATAAGATTAAAAGGAATATGTTGATGTCCATATAAATGAACAACCATCTATCAGTATGTATGGGTACCAACTATAACAACAGGTCTACTAGGATGTCCTTTGTGTACATGGTTCAATCAACTATACATTTACTTATACTTGTAAGTCCCCTCCATCATTATCATTTTGAAATCTTCTAGGCTACTAACTCCATCAAACTCTCACATAATTGTAGTAAGGGTGTAGTCATGGATTCCCGAGCTCCACTCTTCCAAAATCACCACGAATTCAATTACTAAACAACATTCCAAATTGTGACATAACCTCAACAGAAGACCACTCCAAGCCTTCAACAAATGAGAAATACTTTCATAAATTCACAACTGCTACATTATCCAGACAACCATCCATATTGAACTTTTACCTATACTTAATTTTTTTTTAAATCCCTTCGAACCATTCAACCAATTTACTAACCTGTTGCTCTAATTTTCATTTATCTTTACAAAAATATATATATGCCAATAATAATATTCAATGACTTGAACAATGCCTATGAATCAATATGTCTATATCTAATCAAAACGGACTACCAAATAATTGCAAGGATAGCCTTGACAATCAGTGACGGCAACAATTCACTCATGATGGCAGTCTCAACAGGCTGTAGGTCTTCTTCAATGACTTGGACAATGCTTATGAATCAATCTGTCTATATCTAATCAAAACAGACTACCAAATAATTGCAAGGACAGCCTTGACAATCAGTGACGGCAACAATTCACTCATGATGGCAGTCTCAACAGGCTGTAGGTCTTCGACTTCTCTGGTTTAGCAAAATTCTTCATGGCAGCTCCTACTTTCAACGAAATTCGTTTGGCAAATTAGCTCATCCATCAACACGACACACTGTACAATGAATGTCACGGCGACAACACACACTTGAGCCAATTGAGAGCTTTGACCAAAAACTTGAGCCAGTTGAGAGTTTTGACCCCAAAAAAAAATGACAAAATCATTCACTGTACCTAATTTGAATTTGCAGAATTTTTAACTCTACTGAACCAAATTGTTGAATTTGTGAATTGTTTTTTACCATAGTTAAATGAGGTGGAGGAGTTGCTCGGAAAGTTATGGAAATTCCAATCATATTTAAAAAAAATCTGGTAAGGATTTTTGTAAATGCAAGTTATAGTTGTTAAACTTCAAAATTTTAAGTGTTCTAGATGTTTTTGATGGTGCTAATCCATTTCCACCATCAAAAACAAGATTCAAACATTGCCTCTACAAGATTTTTTGAAATTTGTTACCTGGATTCTGACCACTTTTGACCTTCCAAGCAATTCCTCAGCTTTAATAGACGACTCCTATTATTTCGGCTGCATTATTTCCACCCGATAATTCAAATTTGTATTTTTTCAAAATATGTATATGTTAATATACAACATATTATGATATGCTGACGTTATCCAGGGTGGTAAATTTGTTTTTTTTCAAAATATATATATGTTGATACACAACACACTGTGGTATGCGGACTTTATCCTGGGTGGTTCTTGGTGGTTGAGACAGTTCATTAATTTGCTAATTTGCCAATTTTTTGGTAATTAATTGGTAATTATGGTTTGAACAAAGAGTAAGGGAACAATAATACATTATGAAATACCTCTACGATTTACTCTTAGAGATCGAATTTATTAATCACTTGGGCAACATGAAGTCAATCTCCAGCCCTTATATATGACCAATGTAGAGTTTTATTGATTATATATTTTATGAAATTATATAAATAAAAAAATTTATTATTTGGAGTTATAGGAATTTCTTAATTTTACTAGGATAAAATTAATATTTTACTAATAAATTTATTTATATTAATTTAATTTTTTAGTATATAATTTATTGTTTAATGCAGTGGAATTTCCAAAAAATAATATATAATATAATAGTTGCAATTTATATGCAATTTATTGTTTACTATATTTATTTAGAATAAAAATTTCTATTTTAATTTTTAAATGTTAATTTTTTATTAAAAAAGCTTACCAAATTAAATTATAATTGTATTTTTAATATAGAAATTTCTTTTTATTATTTCAATAATATAAAAAAAATATTTTTAAATATTAATTTTATATTAAAATTTTTTAGCAAACTAAATAATATGAAAATTCTATGTTTAAATATAAATTTTATATTAAAAAAAAAACTTTACTAAAATCTATTATAAGTATAATGTCGATAACCTACCATTTACAACTTATTATAAGTTTTTTTTACTATAAAAAAATTTTATTTGCCAAATTTCATCATAACTATAATATTTTTAATATACCATTTAAAAAAATATATATCAACTCCAAAAACCTATCAGTTTAATAATAATAATAGAAGCAGAAGGACCTTTCTGTGCAATTACTCACTGCCAAATTATGAGGTAACAATGATAAAGATGCCTTCATGGTTTAAATATGGTATCGTTCATAGCTGAAGCAAAAGGGCCTTTCTGTGCAATTACTCACTGCCCAAACTATGAGGAAACGATGATAAGGGCGCCCCCCTCGAACTTTCCAAACTCAAACTTTCCAAACAATAGATTTGACATTTTTTTTAAGTTATACATTATAAATTTTAGTAGTTATATTAGGTTTTAAAAATATAATTTAAAGGTATTAATAGCTTAATTGTGATTTATTTTTATTTTAATAATTATTTATTTTATTTTATTTATTAAGAAATTGAATTAGGAAAATTGTAATTTTTAATTAGTTGGGTTTACACAATTCAAATATTTGAAGAGTGTTCTAAAGTGATAAATCTGTATTTATATATTCAAACATGTATTAGTTATCTTACAAAACTACACTATAATGTATAATTAAGGATGACATCATTTTTTAGTGCCAAAGTATCACATTAAAAAAATAGAAAAAATTAATGATACACTAACTCCTGATATATAAAACATTTTTATTTTCCCATAAATCATTCAACCTTGCTTTGCTTAATACTAAATCTACGTTGCTACTCACTAACTTCCAAATTTCAACTATATTTTTTTATAGTCTCTTAACAATGCACTATTACATTCCTAACATTTCTACAATATAATTTCATTGTCCATGTCCCTTCTATTCTTCCATGCATCCCTAACATGTCTACGATATAGGCTCATTGAGCATGTCTCTTATTCTTTAAACTTCCAAGTTGTACTATTAATTTATATTCACTATAAATATTTGCATATTTAGATATTCCCCCTAAGATCACCATTCTAGCTTATCAATTTTATTTAAAATTTCATATTTCATTTAAAATTTCATTATATAATATAATATAAAATGATATTTAAAATATTTTATAAATTAAATTTAATGATTATTTATTTATTTGTCATGTTAAAAGGCATTTTCTTTATAATATTGTATTTATTTATTTATTTGTCATGTTAAAGGGTATTTTATTTATAATATTGTATGTTTGGATGTGTTATTGGAAATGGTCATGGTTGTTAATATGTATTTGATGATTGTCATTGGTTAATTAATATGTGTTTGATGATTGTTAATGGCTATTTAGCAGTTTGCATCCTTCTTTGTTAGTATTATTCCATCCAAAGGTTATTGTTGGTTGATTTTAGTACTTTGATATGAAAAAGGGTTTGTTATTATGTATCCAAAGTCAAGATTCATATTATCATGGTAAAGGCCACAAACAATCATCTTAGCCATATAGCATTAATAACTAAATAGATTGGAATATATTTTATGTAAATCACTTACTTCCCGAGTTTAAGTTTGATGCTTTTGATTTAAAATGGGTGATGATTTTTGATTAAATATATTATCAATGCCACCAATTGATCTATATTAGATCATAATACTATGTTTCATTGAGACCATTGCTTTTAGAGCAAAAAAAGATGGAGGAATCGATTTGGAGAGTCATTTCAATGGTGGTTATTGTTTGCAAAATTGAAGGTGGAAAACTCTTGAGGCAATTTTGAGGTTTTAAATGAAAAATTTGTGTGGTCCCAGACTAATCATGGACCAACATTCCATTTTCTGCACATTGATACCTTTCCAATGATATAAGAATCACCTCAATCAAAGATTGTATGAGAAAATTATGCCTTCCACAAGTTGATCCACCTAGTTTAACACCATAGTATAGGTGGATATCACATCAACCCTTACACATGCGGCACTAGCCATGTTTGGACTTCCAAGAAGTATCTAGAAATTCCAGGAATCTTATCTCTATTTTATGGTTGATGAAGTCAAAATTTACCCCTAGATGACTATTGAGCTATGTTAAACACTAGGCAGCTAAGAGGAGTAGGGGTTCCATTCTATGCAACTGTATTTTGTTCCAAAGCTGAGTAGAGAAATTGATAATGGGAAGTTAGAGAGAAAAACAAAGGGGATTGATATTTTGTAGCAACAATATTGGCCATGGGACTCATGTAACTCCATAGAGAGTACCTTCTTCTTCGTACTTTCACATTCTCCATACTAGAGAAAAGAGAGTAGAGAAAATCACCTTCTCATACTCATATGAACAAATTTTCTCTGAAATAGAAAATTATATTAAGTTTAGATAACATATGGACCTTTCCAACATCACATAATCTAAATGTGGGTTTCCATAGTATGAATTATAGCTCTATTAATTCAATTCTCTACATCAAATTCCTTACTCCTTTGCCCTATAGTCTCTTTACCTCTACATCATCTTAATCCCAAGATTAATGTAACATAATATGGGCAACATCACTTCTTGGGGTAACATATTTTCATGATTCATGACAGTTTTAAGAATTCTATGGATAAGGTAACATAATTATTATTTTCATTAGATCTATGTATTAGTGATTATGCTTTATCATCCACTCTATCACATATTTGTGTATCTTTAATATAAAGTGAACAATCAATATCCCCATGGAGAGAGTGGAAATATAGAGATGACTAGGGAATTGGAGGTGCCCCCTGGCGAGTGGAACAAATTCATGGATTTGCTAAAGAACAAGAAAATCTAGGTGGTGAATGACCAGGACATGATCTGTTGGGGATATAGTCCCAAGGTACATTCACTATTAAAGAAGCATACTCTCTCCTCGGAAAATCAAATGCTCTATAGAAGTATTCCTATTGGAAATGTGTATGTGGGGGTCACCATTGGTCTAAGGTGGCCAATTTCTTGTGGTTGATTAGATGGCGAAGACTTCTTACCTGGTATTTATTGAGGCGCAAAGGCTTCATAGGGCCTTCTTGGTGTTCGATTTGTCAGGAGGAGGGAAAAAACATGGAGCATCTACTTAACATGTGCTGCCATATGGCATCTTAGAGGAACTACATATGATTGTTATTTGGTCATCTTGAGTGAACCCCAAATAGCCTAGAGGAAACCATTGAAGCTTGAGACTCAATAAAATCTCACAATCCAATAGTAAATAGAGCTTGGTTGTTGATCCTTGGATTTCTCCTCTAGAACGTATGGAGAGTAAGAAATAGGGTGGTTCTAAAGACGATAAGAGATTAGGAGAGATAGTTTGGAAACAAGACCAATTGAATCTCAAAGAAATGATCCCTTTAGAAAATTATTGTGATGGGGACTAGAAAGCCGAAGGAGAGGGAGCTTTCAACCTTGTTGATTTGGATCTAGTTCAAATTCAAGTGGTTTGTTGCCTGGGGTAGACTCCATGTAGTAGATCCTCCTCCCTTGTAGTGTTCATCCCTCCCTCAAAGGGGTTCATAAATTTGAGCTTCTATGGAGCCTCAAAAGGAAACCCAATGGCAACAAGCTTCGAAGGCATCCTCCAAAACAAGAATGATCACCCTTTGAATTTCTTTGTAGGCTATTGTGGTTTCACCAACAATAATGTGGTAGAGTTTTAGGCACTAGAAGGGGTCTTGGTATGGGCTAAGGATAAAGGCCACACTCGATTACAAGTTGATGGTGACTCCTAACTAGCAATCAAGGCAACTCAGAAATTTCTCGATGGAGCCCAAATATAAAAGATAATCAAGAGATGGAAGTTGGCTCTATTGGCACGTAGCATTCAATCGCTCTTACAATCATTCCAGTATGTCATCACTACTCATTCGATGAGAGAAGGAAATAGAGTAAAGGAGTTATTAGCCAATTAGGGAAGCCAAGATGCAATCTTGTGTCCTTACCAGGATTGGCCACCAATCACCAACTTAGATTGGGTGAAAAAATTAACCCAAGTTGTGGAGAATGATCAGAGAACCCCGATGGGGGTGAGCGAGTAGAGGATCATAATTTAGGATGCAGTGAGGTATGCCATCCAAGTAGCAACCTGACAAGTAATGATGAGGGTTAAGGAGAAGTGGTCTAGGGGAATTTAGGTGCTTTTTGAGCATATGAGGAGGGTTATATGGGACACGGAACAAGGTTCTCAACAGATGTTTTGGCAAGTAATGGGAGTTAAGGCTAGCAAACTGAACATTGAATATGCACATGAGCATCACCTATGCATACTCGTTCTATGGTATACCAGTAGCTTCGTGATTTATGCATAGGGGACCAAAGAAGAACATGACCTATACAGGTGATGGAATGTGTGGGTTTAGGACCCTAGTGAGAGAGGATGTCCAGAGTTAGAGTGGAGTTGAGGGTCGTATTAGGGCACAATTTCAACATTGTTCTAGCTTGGCTGAGGGATTGAAAAGATTTGGGTAAGTGGAAGTGATACCATTTTCATTTCTTGGTGTTATGGTGTTAGTGGGGCATTTTCTGTCATCCATGTGTTATAGATGTCTTCCTTGCCTATGTGGGTTGACTATTAGAGAAGTGTAGTGAATTGTGGGAGGGAGTCCTCATTTTACACCTGGTGGCTATTGTTGGAGGTCATTTATTGGAGTTGGTGGGAGGAGTTTCTCAAGGTCTTGGTGTTAGAAAGTAGGACAATATTGGGGGGGTGAATTAGTATTGTAGGAATTTTTAAAAACTTTCTTTCACTTGTAATGATATTAGGACACCAATAAATACTTTAATGATTTACTTAGATGTGCATGTTGACAATAAATAACATAAGTAACACAAAAAAACACACGAATTATTTGAAATTTTCTTCAATTCCTTCATAAGGAAAGCTACAACTTGTTGTTACAAAATTCTCTGAGTACAAGCAATAATAAGAAACTACTCCCTGATTTATCACCTAGAACTAAAAGGAGCTACAACCCCTAAAAATTTATTAGCTTCTACTAGAAGGAGGTCCAACCCCTAAAAATTTGCCAAGAACTACTAGAAGGAGCTACAACCCTTGAAAATTTATCAGCTTCTACTGAAAGCAGCTCCGACCCCTAAACTAATAGCTACAACTTGCTTGGCCTTATTGATTTATCTTTCATCCATTTTGAAACTAGAACAATGAATTCCAAATCCTTTTACGAACAACTAAATTTGTCTCTCCAAACGCTCACCAAAATGCCTTTAGAAATCTCTAATTATTGAGGAAATCCACCATTCGTCCTCTTTAAAACAACAACTATCTACCTTTATCAATTCTTCTCATCAAGAAAATTAACACATAAAATTAACTTCTTTTACCTTAAGTTCTTCCTTCATGCATAAATCTTTTGTTAACTAGTCTTCTTAATGTGTGTTGAAAATAGCAACAAGAAATGCTAAAAATAACATTGCTATAGATAACATTTCAGGATATTCCAATTTTAATTTGTCGAATTAAAATTGAGAAATAAAATTTGAATTTAATCTCACAAGTTGTTTGAAGAATAATTAATTAGTTGGAGAAATTCAAACATGAAGTCTTTGTGAAGTCACACAATAGTTATCCCTTTGATTGAGGAAGTTATCCCTTAATTAAAGAGATAAGGGTGAGTTGTATTTGAGTTGTAATTAGTTAGCTCAGTTAATTGAGTTAAGTCCAGTTAGATTAGTTCCAATCAGCTTGTGGAACTGATTATGAGTTCAGTCATTTAATGCATGCATGCATGAAACTAGTGTACTCCAAATAACTATATATTCTCTCATAAATAACTCAATCATGTCAGTTTAGACAAAGGCCCAGTTGAGATTAAAGGCAGGGACAGTGTACTATCAGTTGCTAGAATTTTCCTATAAGAAAATCTCTTGCATGCAGAAGGAATTCATTCCTTGAGGATTGCGCAGTTTTATAGTGTGTTGGAGTAGTGTGCGAGATCAGTGTCACACAAGGTTACAACAGGAGCACCTAGGGAAAATAGTGCAAGGACATAGGAGGCTTGGACAACATACGGAAAGGCATATGAGTTGTCTAGTTTGTTTGTGAGCAGTGAGAGGGATGTACTGAGAGTTGGATAGCTGTGTGATCTAAAGATTTGTGTAATCCTGAGATATTTCCACTTGTATGATAATACAGATAGCGGGGTTTTTAGCTGAGGCTTTCCCCAGAGTATTCTTCTATGTTTCATGTGTGATTGATTCTTCTTCTTTGTTATATGTGTTATGTTTGATCTTTCTCAAATCGATTAAGCTTCCACAATTTTGCTTGTAGCAGTAGATTAAGTATTTTTCTTTAGTACATTACATAATCAGTTTCATCTACAGTCAGAATTTCGACAATGTGATCGAACTATTTTCAGTCATTGATTTGATGTTCTAATATTAATCATTGAGTTAATCTTATTAATTTTCGATTAAACTTTAGCTAAGTTCACCTCTTATCATGATTTAATCAAGTGTTCTCCATTTGTTTTGATGTTCATTATGATTGAACATGATTTATGCATGTGAAATGTCAAATTCTGTCCTTGCATGATTTTCTAAACTCAATCTTTGAGTCAATGTGCTTCAATATGCTCAAACAATTAATTCTGGAGCTTTATTAGAGTTTAACAAACGTTGATCTAATTATGGCACTTATCTAACTTTGGCTCAACTTCCAAATTTTCCTCTAATTTGGTTGTTCTGCCATCAGAAATAGAAGTCATTCATGTTGTTAATTCTAAAGTTTTTCCATATATAGTTGATGGCTTGTTCATTCCAAAGCGCTACCAAATATGTGTTATAATCTCTGCTAACTGCTAGAGTTCCTACCTATTAATGCCTTTTCTCATATGGATAAGGGTCATGACTACCATCTTAATCTGTTACGACCCTTTGCACCTTAATCCCTACACCCTCGGTCACTATGTCACATGAAATCATGTCTTGGAGCTTAAGCTTATCCCCTGGCTCCTTTATCCAAATTCTCCTCTATTGTGCCTTCAATTTCCTTCTAGGGTTTTCTTGGCAAGGTGAGCTATCAGGTGGGTTTGCTTTTCTACATTCTCAGTGGTTGCCTCTACTATCATATATGTTGTCATGTATCAGTGCCTGACATCCTAAAGATCCTTCTTTCACACCTTAATTTCCTTTCAAGGCCAAGGGCTTGGGATGAGTTGTCTTAATGGATCCCCCCATTGTACCTATAGGCCAATCATCTACTTAGTTGAGCTTAGTTATCTCTAACAACTGATACATTAGCTTGATGCCTATTCAACCTACAAAACCTCCTCTATACACCGCTCAAGTCTTTTGGGATCAGACCTACGGGATGATTCCATGCTTACATCATCTTCACCATGTAGTGCCATTTGAGTGGTGATATGTGTTACCAAGAAATGGCCCACTAGGGTACTTGAAAACACTCAATTTGCATGCCACATGTCCACCATACCAGACTACCACATCACCAATGCTAACACCTTTAGAAATGAATAAGATATTGTCATGTGTCCTCCAGAAAGGAGAGAGAAAGGGCTCTTGGAACTTGGTTTTGCACTATTTTCATTTGTTAAAACTTTATAATGGTCCTAGCCATTTTCAATGCTATGTGGATTCCACATTGCCTAGTTGTACTCCATCCCAAGTTTGTTGATTTCCGTTGGTGGTTTACGCACCCGACCTCAAGATTTTTTTAATTTAGAGGAGGGGGGAGGGTAGCACAATCATCCTCCACCGTTAATCTTGCAATTGGCGATCTGGGAAAACTTCCCATTGCACCACCACCTTGCACATTAACCCTCGAAGTGCTTGACCCTGCACACTACCATCAATGCATCATTTAGGACAGGTGGTGGAAGATATGCAAACAAACATGCTTGAACTTTAATTGTCACCTCTGCTAGTCTTTCGCCTATAGTTCCACCAAGTTTTACCAAATGGAAAAATAGACTTGATCCAAAGCACCTCCACTATATTTAGCTCTGCATTTTTACTTATTTTGGTTCCCTGTCTTTGACTGGCCATTTCTTCTAATCTAGGAGACCATTTTCTGACTTCCATATACCACTGGAAAGCTCTTTCAAATCTATTTCCATCTACTCTTGAGGTGATCTTCTGCACTGAAAATGCCTTCAAAGTCCACTAGGGGAATTTTTAGGTCTAAAATGGACCTCCTAAGGAAGTTATAAAATAATAGTGGAAATAATAAAATAATATTAGACTACATCATCAAATTTTATAGGGAAAAAAGGAAAAACTACTTTTTCAATTTGTATTTTCGACTTATCTCCCTATGGGTTTAGTCAAAATTTTGAGTGGAAACACTCGTTGGATGAAAATTTTTATTCCTCATCCAAGGAGAACCCATGTTTCATACTTTCAATGGACCCTACTACACGAAAAAAGTGAAATACATGAAAACGTGATTGCAATAATGTTTTCTTTATGTATTCTCATATTTCGTGTAGAAGGGTCCATCGAAAGTATGAAACATGGGTACTCCTTGGATGACAAATTAAAAATTTCATCCAATGAGTACTATACAAAATTTGAGTAAAACTTTAGGGAGATAAGTTGAAAAGTACTTTATTATTTTTTAATCTTTTTACTTTTTTACTCCAAAAATGGTGAATCATCCCCCATGGTTGACATCATCATCTTGAATCCTATTGGTTCTTATAAATTTTATGTACATTTTTCTTAGGAGATCCATTTTAGACCTCAAAATTCCCCTAATGCATTGCACCTTCTCCATTCATGTTGATCTTCATTCTTCTTCTTGTGCCTAAATCTTGAATACTTCTGCCATCCTTTTCCATAATTTACAACACAATTCTAACATTCTCCCCCTTTGAAATTGATAGAAAGACCATGATCAAACAAAACATCATCATGAAGACAAGGTGGGCTTTATAAAAAAAAAGAATCTTGTGCCCTTATTTCTCCTTTGGATGTTTCTCCCCCTCAAATGAAATTCTCTTTTGTTGTATTGTTGTTATGAAGCACACTCACCTCATCACCAATATTACTCCTCCTTCTTATTGTTGTGGTTGGAAGTTATTCTATCTCTTGTTTGAGAACCATACTACTCCCCATTTGACATCAAGGGTAAAGACACTAATGGAATCCCCCTACAAACTTTGTTTCTCCTGTCAGCAACCTTCATGTATCTTGTTGATCCTTTGGACCTGGAAACTTGATCTCAATATGATGAATATTTGTGGATGCCTTTCTTCCTTTTGAAAGAAGATCTAGTGGAGGGAGGCAAGAGGAAAAACTCATAATCTCTGCCTTAAATATTCAATCTGATCTCTTTGGACTGGTTTAGTGAAAATATCAACAACCTTGTCTTTTGTAGGTACATATTCTAGCTTCACAATTTGATTGGAAACTTGCTCTCTCAAGAAATGGTACTTTATTGGAATATGCTTTGTCTTTAAGTGAAAAAACGAGATTCATTGACATGTTGATGGCACTTGTACTATCATACATTATAGGAATAGGTTGATCATAAAAAATTTGTACATCTTGCCAAGTCTACTTCATCGATAATAGTTGAGTGCAACAAGAATTACTGCAATATATTCGGCTTCAGTTGTAGATAAAGAGACGGAATCTTGCTTCTTTCTCAACCATGAAGCTAGACATTGACCAAGAGAGAATGCACAACCACTAGTTATTTTTTGAGCATCTACATCACTTAACCAATCAATATTGGTATAAACATTTAGTGAAAAATATTTACCTCTTGGGTACCATAGTCCATAATCCATTGTGGCTTTGAGAGATCTGGGAATCCTTTTGGTTGCTAGAAGATGGCTTTCTTTGGGGGCTTCTTGGAATCTTACAACAATACAAACTTCCTACCTATTTTGGTCTTCAAGCCATCAAATATAATAGATTACCAATGATAGATATCTATAAAGTCTATTCCACTTCTAGTGATTCATCAGTCTTGCTAATCTTGTAGCCTGTAACCATTGGTGTGCTCACCAAAGAGAATTCCTCCATGCCAAAATTATTCAATACTTCCTTGAGATACTTGTTTTGTGAAATGAAGATTGCTTTGGGATTCTGTGAAATATGCAAGTCAAGGAAATAATAAATCTTTCCAAGCATAAACATTTCGAATTCTACCTTCATATAAGTTGCAAATTGACATGTTAATGAATCTAAATCACTGGAAAAAATAATATCATAAACATAAACAACCACCACTATGAGTTTGTCATTATTAGATTTAACATATAAATTGTGCCTCTTTTGAATGCATTCTTGAGTAGGTAGTTGTCCAACTTAGAATACCAAGCGCGAGGGGCTTGCTTGAGAACATGCAAGGCCTTCTTAAACTTCCAAACATAATCAAGTTTATATGTGAGCTAAAAAGCATATGGATGTTCTATATAAACTTATTCTCACAACTCTCCATTTAGAAAGGAATATTTGACATCCATTTGATATATTTTAAATTTCTTAAAATAGTAAAATGCCAAAAACATTCTAATTGCCTCTATTTGGGCAACATGAGAAAAAGTTTCATCAAAATCCAAAACTTCAATTTGAGCATGACCTTTGCATACCAATCATTCCTTATTTCTGATCACCTCACCACTGTCATTCAACTTATTCCTAAATAACCACTTAGTGCCAATGACATTCTTGTTTTTTGGTCTTGGAATAAGTTCCCATGTTTGATTTTTCTCGATTTCGTCCAATTCTTCATGAAATTTTTTGAACCAATTTTCATTTTGACGAGCTTGTGCAACATCCTTTGGCAACTCCATGGAAAAGAGGTCTACATGTGATTTCACTAGGGAATTGAGTAGCTTCCTTATAATTTGAACACATGTTTTTAAAACACCAACAATTTGATCAAATAGGTGGTATTTTGTAACAACCCTGGTTGATTTTCCGCGTAAAAAAAATAAATAAGACCAAGGTCATGAGACCTGCATTCCAAGGAATGTCAGGAAAAACATCCTATTGGTTTTTCATTTGGTTTGTTATGGCTAAAGGAAATTGGCAAAGGCATTGGAAAAGGCAAAGAGGAATTAATTGGCATTTATTTATGAAAATAAAGGAAGATAGGAGAAAAGGAAGGTGAAAAGTTGCAAGTTGCATGTGAGGAGGAAATTTATAGAAAAACAAATGAAAATGAAGAAAATAGAGGCCTCAATGATAAAAAGGTTTCTAAGGATCAGTTCATGGATTTTTTTCAGTGTTAGCTTTTGTCAATTTTAGCTTGGAGCTCTTTACTCTATTCTCTCTCTCTCATACTCTTGCATGCTTAGAGTTTTCTTGGAGCAATCTTGGAGTATTATGGCATTATTGGGATTTGGAGAAAGAAGGCAAAGAAAAAGAAGGAAATCACAAGGGGACATGGAGATCAACAACTATAATGAGTTTTCTTTATAGGTACCGAGTCTCATGTATGATAACCTTACTAGTTTTGGCATGCATGACATATGCATGTGATTGTTTAGTTGTTATATATCATTAGCATGGATGATTGCCTGGATTGACAATGATTTTTCCTAGCCTTGTCATTTATTAGAAAACCATGGTGTTGGGGGTTTTCCATTTTATTTTATGATTGGTGCTCGTGTTCCTTATGGTTGTGGGTTCAATTATTAGTTCCTGGATCTTTGGTTCGATAAATTCTCTAGAAGTCCTGTGGCAAATTGGGTTGAGTTACTAGTTTTGGAAGCTTTGGTTGGACAAATTATCTAGATCCCTTGGTGGGTTGAGTTACTGGTCCTAGAAGTGCTGGTTGGACAAATGTTGTGGAGCCCGACATCAAATATGGGTTAAGTTACTAGTCCTAGAAGCTTTGGTTGGAACCAACACTATGGAGCCATGGACAAGTTGGGTCGATACCGATTTGGTGATGGTTGTGATGTATGGTCGTGAGGTGGAATCACTGGTTGAGGGCTGAGGTGGTTTTTCCTTTGGAAGCCTTAGTTTGGTGTTCTTGGTTTATTTCATGATATCTCACATTCATGCTTGGAATATGGAACGAGGGTGATTGGCTGAAAGACAGATTTGGTTAAGCTCAATCTATGGTCGGGTGGTACATGGAAGTACCTGACTTGGTTAGATTTTCATACATTAATATAAGTTCCTTTTCATTTGGTATTTCATGAGTAAATGTGCTTATCATTATGTGGCTTTAATGGTGGTTTCATCATTGATATTTCTCTGGATATTTGCTAGTTATAAACATGTTTTATGCCATATTTGAGTTATGGATCTCATCATGTTTTGATTAGTAGATGAAATGTTAATGAATGCATGACCTAATAGATGATATTACAACTATTATGGGAAGGCCTCAATCCTTCTTAATGATTCTCAAATAAGTATGATAACCCTATGTTCAGATGTGTATTTATGACTTGTACATTACATGTTTACCATATGTTTAATGAAATGCCTGTCATGGATGGTAGGGTTAGGTCAAGTCCTTGTTCAAATGTTTGAATTAGTAGCCTTATTTCATCATTTTTTACCATTTATAGAATTTTCACGAAGTTCTAGGTAAAGGCATGAGTCCTAGCCTTGAAAAAATGGCTTAGAGTCTAGGGTTGTTGGCACATAACTACCTAAAAAAGGCAGCAGTCACAAGGATTCCTTACTATGGGAGCAACCAGAGGGTCTTAGTTGCATGGAAGGCTTGTCATGGGAGAAATTGGGGATCTAGTTCATCATAAAATCAAGTTTTCTCAGGGGTTGGACACATGGAGGAGTTAGTTGGCTCCTAAATGTTCTGTATATTTTGAGGAAGGTGAGATTGGAATTTTCTTGTCTTTTCCACTTCCTTAACTATACATGGGAAGTTGAATCGTATGATAGTAACTTTCCATCACATTTTTACCTTGGTGGACTGGTTAGCTTGGGTAAATGTGGGAGGAGGGTGTTATGGAGTTGTATTAGAGCATGGTTCAACCCTTGGCCTAGATGGGTGGAATGTGTTTGTCATGCATGCGTGAAGGATGTATACGTGCTTGTTATGTTTGCATGGTGGTAGTCATTGTTAAAATTATGTTTCCATGTAGGAGTTGATGATGTTGTTGTTGGGATGTGTTTGTCATGAATGCATGTCAGTTTTATATGCATTTGTTATGCATGCTCGTGTCTATATGTTATTATGAATGCATTGTCATGGTTATAGTTATGCCTGTAGAATAGGTCAAACATGCATTGTGAGCTCATTGTATGTAGTTTGTGTCATTATGATGATGTTGGTTTTTATGATGTCAATGTGTTGGTTAAGATAGAGTAGGAGATGCATATCATCAAAGCAAGGTTGCAACACTAGACCTCAGGGTAAGAGAAAATCATTATACAGGTTTGTATGGTGGGTATGCAGGTATGTTGGTTAATGGTTGTTATAAGAATTAGGGTTATGTACATGTTTGTTAGTCTATGGTTGTTGTGGTTATGTGTATGATAGATGTTAGTTAATCAATCTAATCATATGTACATGTGTCGGTTAGTCATGAAAAATAGTAATTTGTTGTTATATGCATTGTGGCCATATGCATGGTGGTTATGGTCATTGTACATAGATCTTGATTTTATATGTATCATGCTAATCTGGATTGGTTTATGCAGATGATTATGGTTATGATACTCAGGTATGAGTCGATATAATTGCGATAATGTGTTGCACTAATCTAGACTGACTTGTGTAGATGTGATAACCTTCCCTAATATACATTAAGGTATGAGTTTGATTATGTCATCTATTTGGTGTTTGATTGTTTGATTATGTTGTCTATTTTATTTATCTAACATGGTACGCTTAAAGTTAGTTTGAATGTTTGATTAATTGCATGATATATATGGGTTTGTAAGATTGCATGAAGGAATGTTTTTGTTTTAATATGGTTGTACTAACACATTACATACTAAGACAATTGATATGCTCTTTAGTGTATTAAGTAGGTGCTAGTTATAGTATTATTACTATTGATTGCGAGTTGATTATGACATGGTTGTTAGTCTTGATAAAGAACAATGTAAACTTTGAAATTGGAACTCATACGAATACCCATTTCGTTTAGGTTGAAAAAAGTCAACTCATTTTGAAAAGTGGTGATGCAGAATACACATATTTTTTTTAACATAGTTTTTGACACTTTAAATTTTTTTATGTACATTAGTTTTTAGAATGTTAGTTATTTGCATGCTGATTTTAAAAAATGTTGATTCTGCATCAAGTCCTTTTTTAAAAGACCTATTTTTTACTTTAAATTTTCTAATGTATTAAATGTGAATAATCATTTTCTAAATTTATTAACATTTTTGAAGTGGTCTTCTTCTTCATATTTTCTCGTTTTTCTTTTTAAAAAAAATTGTAGTGAGGTTTTTATTTTTTTGCATAGTTAAAGAAGAAGGTCGATATTTTAAAGTTTTGATATTCTACATATTTATATATTGTAAATTAATTTCCAATGCACATCGTATAATTGTCTCTAAGAAACAATAATTTTTAACAATTGACATAAAAATAACCATTTCGAACATAAATATAACTAAAAAATTACACATTTTGATAGTTTTTTTGCTAGAAATGACATGTCAAAATCACAATTTTTATAGGAAAAATTTAACAAAAAATGTTTAAATAATAATGTTTTTTTTTAATGGATTTCATGTCAAAAAATAATAATAATCACTGTTTTTTTCAAAAAATAATGATTCACATAAAAATTAAAGCGAAAATCACATAATACAAATATTGAACACATAACAACAATAATTGAATGCTTATTCTTATCATAAAATGTCAAAGTCAAAACATTACAAGTAAAACTTATTAATAGTTACAAAAAATGAGCTTGATTTCCAAGCATAACTTAAATGTAACCAGCAATATCATGTAATCCAAACTACTCTTCATCCTCTATAGTTTCATCATTGTCTTCTTCCACAATACTTTCTGCTTCATTTTGCTCATTTTCCTCTTCTAATGAATCTTTGATGTGTTGGAAATAATACTGAGGGGGGGTGTGAATTCAGTTTTATCAATCAGATACTTTTCATTTTCATTACCAGTTTTTATATACGCTTAGTTCAGTATATCCGCGTATATACGCGACTGTGTTAAATGCAACCAGCGTACATGCAGTAATATTATGATTCAAACCATATAATGATAATCATTCCAAGCCTTAAGATCCTGATCCATTGTTCATCATCCTTCACATGAGTGCCTCCTTGGTTTAGATCAAGCAAGACATAACCAACCCATAACCAGCATCTAGATCTCACACTTTATCAGATGTTCATCACTTGCTCACATTTTCTCACTCATCTTGGCCTAATGATCTTCTCCTTATATAGGTTTAGGCTTCTCTCAATACCATGGTCCAAAACCATGTAGAAACAATATCTTGGACCCAATACCTGGGGTCAACACTTCGGACCAAATATCATGGACCAAATACCACAGACCAAAACTTAGTTTTCCGACATGTACGCGCCTTTCCTTCTGTGAACCTGCGTGTGTACGTATACGCGCCTTTTGCTCTGATTACCCGTGTATATACATACTTTCATCACAGTCAACCTGTGTATATCTCTCTTTTGATCTACTGCTCTAGATCTGCCATCAGATTAAGTTTCCATCACCTGTATCAAATCTCTGAGTGAGTTGCCATCAAGGACAACACCTGAATCATAATGCCAACAATCTCCCCCTTTGGACTTGATGGCAACCACCACACAAAGTCACTCTCCCGCTTTGACATCAAGGGCAAAGGGCGGACCAAGATATTCTCTTCCTTGGTATACCTTCTGTTGTCCATACTCCCCCTAAGTACATGCTGAAGTTTCTGATTAAGCTCCCCCTTTGTATATGCCAAGGTGTACCAATCTTTCCATGCCCCCCCTGACTGCAGGCAAGATCTACAAAAATATGTTCTACAAGAAGAACATGACTCTATTATGAATGACCTTCCTATCACCAAAGGCTCATACATACATTCGTCTATTTCTCAACCAAGTGAGGATATACAAATATTGTTTACATATGACAACCAAGAACATATACATGACTCAACAACAAGAGCCATTACATTATCCATCCCATGCATAGTGGGGTAACAAAGTATATCATAAGACTCACAAAGACCAAGGACCTAAACAAGACCATGATAGTTATCAGCAGCTATCATACACCATATGATCTACATTATAAGCATCTAGCATCCAAATCTGTAACCTGCAATCCAATCTTTTGGTCAGGCAAGATATGTTAATAAGCATCATCACCAAGAACTTCTAACCATAATGCCAACAATGCATTATTTGAAGTATATGCTTCCCCTGAACCTATGCCATGCCATCATCAAAATAGTGACTGAACCATATCAGACTTCTGTACTACTGCTTTCTTTCCGAACATCATATACGCGACTCTGCAACATCTAACTCGCATATATACGCGTCTTGTCTTCATGAAACTTGCATATGAGATTTGAAACACTGATGTTCGACACTTCCAGCTACCTCTGAATCTGTCATGTCTGTGTACTCTGCTATGCCACATCTTTCTGGATGTACTTCCTTTTTCTTCCATATCTTCAACTGTGATGATGTTTTATTCTTTTGGTTTGGTGTCCACAATCTTCTCTTGCATTCCTTTGCTATGTGTCCAAGTTTGCAACATGCATAACATCTTACATGTCTCATATTCCTTCTATAGCAATCAACAGCTTTGTGACCAAACATGTTGCAAGCAAAGCAATATCCATTAAAGTACCTAGAATGTGATGATCTTTCATGATGGTCTTGAATCCTTCTTCTTCTACTTCTAGCTGCAACATGTCCAAGATTATAACATTCAACATTATTCATAGGAGGAGTAAAATATTTTCTTTGAAGGACTTCTTTCCTTGCTTGGTGATGAGATTGACCTTCCATCTCCTTGTTGAGCATTTCAGATTTTTCATTAGAGTCCCTTGTCTTACTTTGTGAACTAGATTCACCTTCAATAGACTCATGAAAACCAAGACCAGTTTTGATAGCAGGAGACCGTTGACCACTAAGAATATCATCCAAAATCTTATTACTATCTTGAAATTGCAATAGTTTATCCTTTTCTTCTAATTTACTTTTCAAGATATTTACCTCAACCTGGTGTTGTTCTTCCTTTTCCAAACATTGCTTCTTCAAAGTTTCTTCAGACTTTCTTCCTTCTTCCACTTGTTGCCTTAGTTTGAGAATCTTATTTTCTTGTTCTTCATTCAGCACCTACAGCATTCGACGAACTCTGAAAGCACATTCTAACTGAGCTTTTAAGCTGATAATTTCTTCTTTGAGGGCATTCTCCCTTTTTCTAGGTAGATCTTCTTGATCTATGATTTTATCTGATGCTTCATTTGCTTGTCCATCTTCAATCTGAGGTGATTCAGGATCTGAATACTTGCTTCCACTCATCGGTAGGCTGTCATTGTTCCTTTGAGCTGTCTTCTTCTTTTGATGTGCTTTCTTTCCCATTGTTCTACGGATCTCCTTCAAGCGATCAAGCTTCTACCAAAGGACCGGCTCTGATACCAATGTTGGAAATAATACTAAGGGGGGGGGGGGGGGTGAATCAGTATTATCAAATCAGATACTTTTCATTTTTCATACTCAGATTTATATACGCGGCTTCAGTTCAATATATCCATGTATATACGCGACTGTGTTAAATGCAACCAGCGTACATGTAGTAATCTTATGATTCAAACCATATAATGATAATCATTCCAAGCCTTAAGATCCCGATCCATTGTTCATCATCCTTCACATGAGTGCCTCCTTGCTTTAGATCAAGTAAGACATCACCAACCCATAACCAACATCTAGATCCCACACTTTATCAGATGTTCATCACTTGCTCACATTTTCTCACTCATCTTGGCCTAATGATCTTCTCCTTATATAGGTTTAGGCTTCTCTCAATACGATTGTCCAAAACCATGTAGAACCAATATCTTGGACCCAATATCTGGGGTCAACACTTCGGACCAAATACCATGGACTAAATACCACAGACCAAAACTTAGTTTTCCGACATGTACGTGCCTTTCCTTCTGTGAACCTGTGTGTGTACGTATACATGCCTTTTGCTCTGATTACCCACGTATATATGCACTTTCATCACAGTCAACCTACGTATATCTCTCTTTTGATCTACTGCTCTAGATCTGCCATCAGATTTTTCCATCACCTGTATCAAACCTCTGAGTGAGTTGCCATCAAGGACAACACCTGAATCATAATGCCAACATGATGTCTGTGAATCTCCCAGTGTATGCCTTTCCAATCATTCCATATAATGGTGGTTGAGGTTCCTTTGCTTTTTTTTGCCACACGTGATTCACTAAAATCCCCTTTTTTCAACCCAATTTCTTGCATTGCATTTGGAAGAAATTGAAGAGCATTAATTCTTTGTTGAATAAATTTGCACTGTATTGGATCTTTTTCAATGGCAATGTAATTTCTTCCTTTTTGTAGGCAACTAGCTAGTGTTGTACCTAATTATCAAGCACAAAATAAATAATGAAGTCTATTAGTATAATGACATATAAATTAAGAAATAATATATTGAAATTCAATTCTATATAAAAAAACTTACGTGAGCCAGAAATTAAATCTAGAAACCATGGGGAATATCTGCAATAACTAGGGAATATTCTCTTTTAGGCATGAGTTTAGCAATGTCTTCACAGTCACCTTGTATTATTTGATACTGAATAGTTTCAACCCATTCCAAATGAAATGAGTAAGAGTTGGATCAAGTTCAACATTCCTAAGATGCTTTAGTCTTTTGATCTTAATTTTTTCAATAAAGGTTCTGAAACTATCCGGTGATCCATTTGCATCATTCCTCATATTTAATAAAATAAACAAATATATGTATAAGTTATAAAATAAAAATAGTATACAGATGAATAAAAATGAATGTATAAATCAACATACATTTTTACATGCAAGATAAAAATCTTTTAATGTTGATGTAGAACTTGAATCTGGATAGTTGCATACAACATCATCCCAACTATCTTCATTCAACAATTTAACCATTTGTTCTTGTATTTTCATGTAAACTTTGTGACTGAATAGATAAAGTTAAAAAAGTTAATATAATGATATGTATAACAAATACTACCGTGAACAAATGTTATATTTAAAAGAAAATTATAATCTAGAAATAAGTAAAAATAATTCAACAAACTTACTTTTGAAATTCCCCAGACATTTCCTGCAATGATAATTCCCCTGACTTCACACGAGATAATATTTCTTTGACAAGTTTATCATCCTTCACTCATCGCAATGCTCTCCAAAGTGTGATAGTCATATCTTCTAGAAGTTGCTTCATTTCAGGACCTGATTTACTGTTGCTACATATCAATGGTTTAGACCTTTTGACCTTCTAGTTTCTAATGTCAATGTTCTCCCACATGCTAAAAATATCATTAATAAATTCCCATATCTCTCTAGTTCTAAGTTCCAACTGGAAAATGTTATCAATACTTCTGAAAATGTCAATATTTACCCTTCTGACCTTTGAACTCATTTTTCTTCAATTTGATAGCTTATTTCCATAAAACATTCATTTCAGAATTCTATAATAACATTTATCTTATCCCCACCACATTTTTATTCAAATAAATTATGAATAAATCTAACCCTTTAGATGAAAGCCATAGACATCCTATATTCATTATCTGAATTATGATCCCATTCCAATAAATTTGCTTCTGTATCTGATAAATCAACATAAATGATACATTTCATTGTTTCAAAATGTGGGTTATTGGGATATTCCTCCATCAATTGCCTTTGAGCTTCTACAGAATGGTTCCCCCCAAGCACATAATAATTGTATTCAAAACATTTTGACTTATCAAATGCTTCTTTGTTGGGAACTTGAACTAGATCAACAAGAAGCACATAATTAACCACACGATCATATGGATTGTACCTCATCAATTACTTCTAGTTGTGAACAATCAAGTGTTGTGGCTTTCTGAGTTGATATTTACATTGTCCTTCACTTGGCTTATAGATTTGTCTCACATTAAGCTGAAATGGATGACCACCCTCAATTAAGTTTGTCTTTGTCAAGTTATGTCGAATGGAATTTTGTTTTGTTTTAACATTGTCATCCTCTAAATCAGGTCCTGGTGTAATGATTTCCATACTTTCTTTTGACTTTTCACTAGGATCTTCACTGTTGGCAATGACTACTTGAGAATTTTCAACTTTCATTTTCTTCCTCCTAACATTCTCATCATTAACTAGAACAGAGACATTCCTGTGCATTGTTACTTTTGGTCTTTTATGGATCTTCTCCTTTCTAACATCATTTCTAATGTCATCCTTAGTATTGGAAACATATTCTTCAATTTTAGTTTCAACTTCGTCATCTTCAAAAGTAACCTCTCTACCTTTGCTAGATTTATCCAGTAAAGACATTTTTTTATGATCCTTTGGATGTAGTTTTGTAGAATCATGAATTCCTACTTTTTTCTTGTTTTCCATATATTCTTCTGACCCTTAGTAGAAACTACTGACAACATTCATAATAAATTACTCTATGAAATGAATGCCTCCCAACATAATTGGAATATTTTCAATAAAATTCTGTCAAACAAAATATCATATGTCAATAAAAACTAAGTTATAAAAATAGAATGAGACAGTTACAATAATGCAAAACACAAATATAAATAACAATACTTACGATATATTTTTCAATGTAATTTGTAATTTGTTTACACAACTTTGTAGATTCCTCTGTCATATGATATAATGACAATGATAATTGATATTTAATCTTGTCATGTGACTTGGGCAGTTTTTTAAATACATAAACAACATCAATGTCTGGTATCAAACACATCTATGACCTTTCCCAACACCTCATAAATTCCACTATCATTAGGGATATCAACATATAGATATATATGCACATTTTTGTCTTATCTATCTTTCACATACCATACATTTTTTGTAAGCTTCATTTCTTTTGAATTCTTCCAATATGAAATCGTATTCTTACTATTTGAGGCACTTGATAGATTTGTTGTTATTAGCTTAGGTTTGGTTCGTTCAACAGTGATTTTTGAGGATCCACCTTTAACTTTAGCAGTCTTTGGTCCAGAAAGATTCACATAAATCTTCTTTGATGCCATTTTCCTGCAAAAAAATACACATATATATAAATCAGTGAATTACAAAAAAACAATAGCTTAGATTAACAAACAGAACAATAAATGATAAATAATTTTGTTAAGTTACATAACATTAAAAATAATAATAATAATAAGAAATTAAAAAAATGTGGCCCCCTCCCACTTCACCCCTGCGGCCCAACTGACTGTTGGTGGTGGAGGCCCGATTCTTAGAATCGGGTGTGCAGCCTCTCCCACCCCACCCCCGCGGCTACACGGACCTGTTAGGATGCAAGTGTGGGTGCTTCTAGTGAGCATGATTGGGTCGACCATGCTCATTATAGACGTATTGGGCTTATGCCTGCCATGGGCTTTCCGGGTAAACCTAACTCATCTAAATTTTAAATTTCTAAAAAAAAATTCATAAAACCTATTGAATTTTAAAACTTGCACATAGCAAAAGGGAAACTAACCTTTCAAATGTGATAATATTCCGTTGAATATGTTGTTGATAACAATGTAGGTGCTCCACAAATTCGCTCCAAGTCTTTTAAAGAACCTCAAAAATCCTTGATGTGATGTGAGAAATAATGATAATGAAATATATGATATAATGGAAATTATGAAATTGTTTTACCGCACGGTTAATGTGGGATTAATTTGTTTTTATAAAAACTTTAACAACTAAATTTTGCTATGATGATATAAGGAAATATGATAAAACAAACATTATGGAATTTTTTTACCGCATGATGAATATGGGATTAATTTGTCTTTATAAAGACTTTAACATATAAATCTTGCTATGACAATATAGTAAATTATGATAAAGCGGACATTACATAATTTTATCGCATGATGAATGTGGTATTAATTGTTTTTATAAAAGCTTAACATATAAATCATTTTATGCTGATATTGAAATTTATTTTAAATGTGTGATAGAAGATATAATAAAAGATAAGAAAAACATACAATTGTCTAGTAAATGTGATAAAGTTTAAGTAAAAAAATAGTTTAGGTAAAAGATTTAGTTTACAATTTTAATTTGAAGATTTAGTTTCATATATTATATATATAATATATATATATATATATATATATATATATATATATATATATATTTGCTAAGCAAGAGTAGGACCTTCTATTTCATTAATAATATACATAAATTACAACAATCCACCAGTAGTTGTGGATCAAGGGAGGGACCTGAAAACCCAACCAAAAACGGGCAAGACACCCAACTTCTAAAATCGAAAAAAAAATATACAAGACTAAACCAAAAAGGAAACCGGACACGGATTCAAAACAAAGAACTAAACTGAAGTCAAAAGTAAAAGACCCAACAATTTGCAGGAAAGTTGAGCTAGCTTTTACTTTTCCGGCAAACCGCACAACCTAAACTTCAGATCTTCATCGTTGATTCAACATATACAACCCAACAGTGGAGGACTAATTTGCAACAATAAGAAGCATGACCCTTACCCAACCCGACCACCAAATAGCACGATCATTCCCAGTCGTTGATCCGTTGTGGATGATCCAACAACCAACGATCATATTGCAGCAACCAAAGTATCTGAGCATTATCGTGCGATAAAGGCAGTTTTCAAACCGACCCCCCCGCCACGTGTTGCACTCTGTGTGTGTTCGCTTCAAAATATGAAAAACCGTTTTCTGCCTGCAAGGCTTGCAATCACTGAAAAACCATCCCCCACTTGGTATTCCGAACCTGGACTGAAAGCGCCTAGTAATTCAGCCACCGGGAATGTCTTCCGAAGTGTTTTTCCTACTAGAACTGAGGGAAAAAGAGGCTCCCCTCAAACTGCCCAACCTCTCAGAATCAAAACCAGTCGATCAACTACCAAACAAATTGTCTAAATCACCTAGGTTATGTATCCTGGGCTCTCCTTCGAAACACGACTTTGTCTTCTTCTGCCTGCTCATTATAGATCACTTTTATCCTACTCAGAGGCAACTCTTGCTAGTTCAACACAATCCTGTTCTGTGTGCTGATAACACCTTGATTGGCTAGAAGATCCACCATTTTATTCATTGACCTTCAAACATCTTTAAACCTGACTAATCTAGGTGGGATAGGTGGGTGGCCACCAACATCCACCTGGATGATCCAGGTGGATGTTGGTGGCCACCCACCTATCCCACCTGGATCACTGACTGTACGAAGACTCTGGAGTTGAACCTGAATACATTGAAAGCTCTGGATCAGTCTCCAGTTCTTGAAACTTTTTCTAGCTTGGAACCCTAGTTAATCCTTTTGACTGAGTTGATGATAAGCTCAGAATCAGCCTCAACTATCACATTTTGTCGGTTTTCTTGTTTCAGGAGATCTAGACATTGTTCCATAGCCATCAATTATGCCATGTTATTGGTTTCTTTTCCTAAATGATTGTGGAAGATGCAGAGGACACTTCCTTTCTCATCCTTTAACACACCTCCATAACCAGCAGTGCCTGGGTTACCTTTTGAAGCTCCATCGATGTTGAATTTAAAAAATCCCTTGGGGGTGAGGATGCCAAAAATATTGCTCAGACACCATGGAGATTACATTCCTTTCCAATCCCCAAGGAGAAAGATCCTGAAAACCTAAATCACAGAGAATTCTCAAATCAGTCGTAGAAGGCGGGTTCTTAGGAAGATATCTCACAATGGTGCCAACATTTTCTTTGATTTGTTTTAAGATCAGCTTAAAAATGTGTTGGGGTGGATTATTTTCATTCTTGAAGATTCTTTTGTTCCTTTCTTTCCAAACATTCCAGGTGATGAAACTTGGGAAGATGGCCCATGCTGAGCCCATAACTTCATTCTCTAAAAAATTCCTTCTCCAATTGTTTAGGGTGTTGTGATATTCCTTTTGTCTCTGTCAGTCTGGCCGAAAATGGTTGCAAAAGAATCCCACAAACTCGAGGTGAAAATGCATTTGTTGAGAAGGTGTTCCATAGTTTCCTCTTGAGCTTCACAGAGTTGACATCTGGAAGGCCCCAACATACCCCTCTTCCTAATGTTATCCAAAGTAAGAATTTTCCTAGAACCAGCCACATAAAAAGTTTGGTTTTCATCCAGCCTTGGTGTCTCCATAGTTCTAGCCATATCTTGTCCAGAGCTTGTGTATTCAGGTAAAGGAGAATGAGTTTTGCTTCCTTGAGATTAAAGGCTCCCTCATTCTTGTAGCCCCATCTTAGTTGATCTTGTCCATTTGACTTTAGAATCTTTCTTTGGTCTAACTCTTTATTGTAGATTTTCTGCTTTAGCTTTTAAGGAGTTGTCCTCCCTGAAATCCATGTTTCCCTAGGTTCTCCATTTACCATTATTGTTGGTTTGATACCAAAAGTCTCATAATTTAGATAACCCTTTGGTTCCTGTTTCAACCTTGAGATCCCTCCAGTCATATTTGAATAAGATGGGTTCTTGTTGCCATTTATCCTCCCAGAATAGGGCTAGGTTTCCATCTCTGATCTCCCAAAAGTTGTTTCCTTGGACTAAGTCTCTGTAATCCCAGGCCTTATTCCAAAGGTAAGAGCCTTTCTATGTCCTAACATTCTCATGAGATCATTATTTAGCCAAGTGATGATATTTTTCTTTCCATATCTTTTCCCACTGAGCCTCTGGGTCTTTAACCCATCGCCACCATAATTTAGCTCCTAAAACCCTGCTAAGAATCTCAAGATCATCCAATCCAAGCCCTCCATAGATTTTCGGTTTGCAGATGTTTTTCCCAAGCTACCATGGCCCATTTATTTCGTTATTCCCCCTTGCCCCAAAGAAAATCTCTTTGAATGGATCTGAGTTGCTGCAGGACTCCTTTTGGTGCTGGGAGAGTGGATAGCATGAACACTGGGATTGATTGAAGGACCACCTTGGTTAACACTAACCTACCAGCCAAATTTAAATATCTAGTAGTCCATTTCCTGATTTTATCTTGCATTTTGTTAATCACTAGTTCCCAAATGCTCTTGTGTAAAGGCTTCGCAGTAAGAGGAACTCCCAAATATTTGGAAGGGAGGGACTCCCTTTGAAAGCCCAAAATTCTAGAAATATTTCTCTGAATTGCAATGTGAGTAATAAAGAAAAAAAATCTTAGATTTGGAGAGATTAACTTCCATACCTGAAGCCCTAGCAAAGTCTCTCAGGATTTTCCTATAAGCTAGAGCTTCTTTGACCATGGGTATCCCCTGCAGCATAGTATCATCAACAAATTGCTGATGAGTTAAGGCCTGGCCACCTTCAGAAAGTTGGATACCTTTGATCTCCCCAACTAATTTAGTGTGCTTGATTGCTCGACCCAGTCCTTTCATCATGAGTATGAAGAGAAAGGGAGAGAGAGGATCTCCCTTCTTGAGCCCTCTTGAAGGAGTTAAAGTCTCCAAGGGAGAACCATTGACAAGGATAAAAAAAACTGGGAGAAGTAACTAGGGCCATTAGCCATCTGATCCAGTTATGATAAAATCCAAAAGTTGTTAGAACTTTTCTAAGATAGTTCCAATTCAGCTTATCATAAGATTTTGCTATATCCAATTGCATGATCATTCCTTCTTTCCTATTGACTGTCAATGAGTGTTGTACCTTAAGAGCTTGAATGATGTTATCAAGGATTTGTCTTCCTTCCACATATCCAGAGTATTCAACCGACACCAGGGTGGGAAGAAGTGGTTTGAGTCTATTGGCCACAACTTTGGATATTATCTTGTAGACCACATTTCATAAGGAAATGGGTCTAAACCTATTAGGAGTTTGAGCCAAATCTTGTTTGGGGATGAGGGATATAAAGGTGGTATTACATACCTTCAACATATTTTTGTCCCTCCTGGAGTCTCCCACTACATCCAGAATATCCTGCTTCACTGTGTTCCAGTAAGCTTTGAATAAATCCACATTAAATCCATCCAGGCCTAGTTCTTTACCATTTTTCATTTCTTTTAAGACCTCGCTAACCTCCTCTTTTGATACTGGTCTATTGAGGTTGAAGTTGTCTTCTCTAGAAACTAGCTTAGGTATATGTCTAGAAATAATCCTGATGTATTGATCTCTGTCTGAGCTGGTTTCTTGTGCAATACTCTGAAAGTGTTGGACCAGAACTTCTTCTATTTCTTCATGAGAGTTGAGCAAGTTACCTTCCTTGTCCTTGATTGAGGAAATTATGTTGTGAGCTTTGTTCGCCATAGTGGACCTGTGGAATAATTTAGTATTACGTTCTCCTTCTTTTAGCCATTGGACTCTAGATTTTTTCCGCCAGGAAATTTCCTCTTATTGACATAAGTTCTCCCATTCTTGATGATATAGAGTTGTCTGATAATTTCTATCTTTATCAAAACCCTCCATGATAAGGGTTTGGTTGAGCTCCTGCATTTTTCCTTCAACTGTTTTTTTTTCTTTTAAAATGTTGCCAAATTCCTTCTTGTTCCACTCCTTGAGCTGGAGTTTGATAAGTTTGAGTATTTTTTGAAGAAGGAACATTCTTGTGCCCTGAATATTTAGATCTTAAACCCACCAGATGGCAATGTTGTTGCAGAAATCTGGGTGAGAGAGCCAGATGTTTTCAAATCTGAAAGGTTGATTCCTAGGAGTACCAATGCCCTGAATTTTCAGATGCACCAGCCAATGATCAGACCCTCCAAAGGGGATAACTCTTGCAACCATTCCTTATCCTTGATCATAAGCTCTTTTGAGATTATGAATCTATCTAATTTGGATGCCACCTGAGAAAATCCTCCTCTTTTATTGTTCCAAGTATAGGTACCATTGTTCATTACAATATCCACTAGCTTCATGTTGTCTATGAAGGATTGAAAAGCACAAGAGTCCTTGTTTAGAATTTTGGTACCCCCTTTTTTCTTTGATAGTGATTTGATCATGTTGAAATCACCCCCTAAGATCCAAGGAATTCTTACATGTCTTTCTCTAAGATCCAGCAAGGGGTCAAGAAGCTTAAGTTTACCATCCAATATTTGGGGGCCATACACATTTGTGACCAGGTATATTTATTTATCTACCACTGGTTGAATGACCACTGATAGATAGTCTCTATATGCCTCTGCATCTATGATGTCAATTTTGTATGGGTTCCAAAGCGTGAGAATTCCTCCTGCTGTATTCTCTGCTTTGACTTCCAGAAACTCAAATTTATTGAGCCATTTTTTGTGAATCTCTTTTATTTTTTACATGGAACATTTTGTTTCCTGGATGACAATCACATCCAGAGCTGCTTGTTTCATCCTATTACCGAGTAATCTTTGTTTTCTTCTACTGCCTAGACATCTAATATTCCAAGAAGTGAACTTCATTATTAAAGATTCATAAAGGAGTAACTGGATAGATATTTCATCTTACATAAGTCTATCATTAGCTTTCCACATTCCATCAACAATTCGTTTTGCTCTTTCTGGCCTTGTTTCTTTCCTGGGATTCTAGATGCTAATCCTAGTGTGGTTTTCATGGCTTTTACCCCTGCGCTACCCTGTCTTCCATTGTTCCCTTGCATTTCCAACCCTTTGGTCTGAGTTTTCCATAAAAATAGCTATTGAACTCTATGGAATGCTTTTGGAGGTAAGGAATCCACTCCCTCTCTGGTCCCTTGTTTCAAGAATCCTTCTAGATCTAGATTCTCTTTTTCAAGAATCTCCCATAGTTCGTTGTCCTCCATTTCCATCTCACTCTGGGTCATTTCCTAGTCCATCTCCAGTTCTGTGTCACTCATCATTTCTCCTTTCTGTTTATTGTTGTTTGGATTTTTCTCATCATTTACTTCATTCCCCTCCCCCACTGGACTGTCTCCCTTGCCCTGATGTACTTCCATTATCACATCCTGCTCTTCAAGGGCTTGAAAATTGTTTTCACTAGCTTGTTGCTTTTCTGATTGAGGTTGCCTCGATCCCCTTTTTCTTCCCTTTCCTTTCTAGACCACCTTTTGATAGCTTTCAAAATCTTTCATGGCGTTTGTTTTTCCCTTGTTTTTCGTTTTATTGGGAGGGCAATCTTTGAATAGGTGCCCATTATCATGGCATTTACGACATCTGATGGGATGTGCTCATAATCCACTGTTTTCACCCATTCTTCATCATACACTTCCAAGATTACCTCATTCGACAGAGCCCTAGAAAGATCCATTTCCACACATATTCTTGCAAAGGATGTGTATTTTCCTCTTCTCGTTGCCTCAGAGGATTTGAAAAAATGTCTAAGCTTGTTTCCTATAGCAGATAAGGATTCCAGTTGCCAGTAATCCAAAGCTAGAGAGTAGAGTCTGACCCATACTGGAACCGAGGTAAAAGTTTCTTGTTCTGGGACCAAATTCATAACCCATGGTGGCATGTACAAGCTTACTGCTACATAAAAGTAGGGCCCTCCTTCAAACACTCTATCCTTATCCTTAATATTAGCAAAAACAATAGTAAAGAATCCCTTTGACCCCAAATGCAGTTCTATGCTTCCTTTTGGTTTCTAGTGGTATTTAATCCATGTTTGTAAAGCTTTTTCAGTGGGCCATAAGCCCATGAAGTTACAAATGATTGCATACGTCTGCATATGATCCCTATGCGCCTGCAGAGTAGGATTAATCAAAACTACTCTAAGCGTGATTGAATTTTTGGGCTTGCATGGTCCCTTTTGTGCTTTGTCTTTTTCTCTCTGTTCCAAGTTGTCCTTTTCCTTGCTTTCTGTGGTGTTAATGTTCTCCATTGATTTAGAGCCATCCTACTCCTCTTCCCCGTTTCTTTGCCTTACATCTGAAGGTCGTCTGTTTTCTTCAATCGGTTTCTTACCTCTGCTGGTTACTGCCTATTTGTAAGAGGGAGTGGAGCTCCCTCCTTTGCACCCCTCCATGGAGAACAATTCTGCAAACCTGTAACCCTAGCTACGAAAATCGCCTCTAGAAGTAGTCAAGTTAAAATAAAATCGTATGAAAACAAACCTTTTTGATTTAGTTTAAAATATTAATTTCATAAGAAAATTTTAGTGAAAAATTTTCAATAAATTGTAGAACAAAATTATAGAGGAAAATACATGAAACGAAATTTTTGGAGGGAAAAATTTCGACGAAAAATTTTGGAGGGAAACTTTGGAGGGAAATTTTCATTCTTTAAGCTATATATTATCATTAGGAGAGAGTTATTTTCTATCATTCAACCTCTTTTGTTTGAAAGTCACGGATTCTTCTAATAGTGAAGTTTCTCTTTGTGAAACATCAACATCTTCGTAGCGTAACAACTCTATTCATATTGATGAACATAATGGAAATTATTCCACTATGAAGAGAGTGAAATATTCCACTTAGTCCTAATCCTAACAACTATGAGAGAAACAATTATGAAAGACAAGATGAAGAATTTCAAATAAATAAAGAGTCGTGGTTTCCACTTAGTCCGAATCTTATGGACTATGAGAGCAAGAGTGATGAAGAGCATGGTGAATGTTTTCAAATAAATAAAGTTGCAATTTCCACTTAGTCCTAATCCTATGGACTATGAGAGTAGTAGTGATGAAGAGCATGATAAATAATTTAAAATGAATAGAGTGTTACGGTGTCCACTTAGTCCTAATCCTATGGACTATGAGAGCAGTAGTGATGAAGAGCATGATGAAGAATTTCAAATGAATAGTGTCACGGTGTCCACTTAGTCCTAATCCTGTGGACTATGAGAGCAGTAGTGATGAAGAATTTCAAATGAATAGTGTCACAGTGTCCACTTAGCCCTAATCCTATGGACTATGAGAGTAGTAGTGATGAAGATATGAAGAATTTCAAATGAATAGAGTGTCATAGTGTCCACTTAGTCCTAATCCTGTGGACTATGAGAGAAGCAGTGATGAAGAGCATGATGAATGCTTTTAGATAAATAAAGAGTCATGGTTTCCACTTAGTCATGATCCCATGGACTATGAGAGCAGTAGTGATGAAGGACAGGATGAAGAAATTAGTCCTAATCCTAAGGACTATGAGAGTAGTACTGAAGAAGGGTAGGATGAAAACTTTTTAGTCAGTAAAGAGTCACATTTTCAACATAGTTCTAATCCTATGGACTATGAGAGCAGCACTAACAATGCACATGATGAAGAATATCCAATAAGCACTGAGTTAAGTTTTCCATTTAGTCCTAATTCTAAGGACTATGAGGGTAAAAATGAAGAAGGGAAAAATGATGACTATTCTCCAAGTTAGTATTTCAAAAGCACAGATGATCATAGTGAGGATAACATTCCTCATAATCATGATGAAAATTCTTATACAAATGATGATCCAATGATGGAGATGTTTCTTGGAAATATTGTATCGAGGAGTAGGAGCAGAACTTTTCATATCAATCCAAGATGTTCTAGTTATACAAGGAGTAGAGTAGAATATCTGACGAGAAGAAGTTCTATTAGTGATGTCATTTCAAGTGAATGTTGTCAAAAAAATTGCTTGAAACATATGGATTCCAAGTTTGCATAAGAGAAATGGAAGAGATATTTGTCAATGAATAAAAGCATGCAAAATTCATATTTAGTGGGGTGAATGCAATCTACATTGTCAGGTTATGGTTATCATATTGCGTCTTTATTGATCTATAGAAAGGCTTTCAAAATGTTTCATTCAATGGGTAATTTTCGTCTGTCAAGAATCGAAGAAAATTTGGAAAATGATCGCACATTTTATTCAGAAGTACGTCATAAATGACAGTTTGGGCCATTATCAAATACTACAATGTCATGGATGAAAGATTTATTTTCAAAGCATGGAGAGTGTATGCCAAATAGAGAGACAATACATATTCCAGATAATTTCTCAAGACAAGAAATCTATAACTTATACAAATAATATGCAAAAGGTTCTGAGGAACATAGTCGATTTATTACATATCAATATTTTTTGAAGGTATGGAAGAAAGAATTCAACAATGTCTGTATTCCTAAGAAGACAAGGATGGGGATTTGCAGTACATGTGCTTCTCTGAAACCAAAAAGGGGTAAATGTGACGGGTCAGAAAAAGGTAAGAATTCATAAATTTAACTTTTAAAATTGTATAGTCATCAACTATGAAAACATATTTCTTAATGACTTTCTTTTATGTTGTGTAGATTCCATTGTCAAAGCACTTCAAGAGCATCACAAACAATAAATAAGTGAAAGGAAAAAGTTGTACAAGCATCAAGAGAAGTGCTATGATAATCCAAATAAATATTTGGGTTTGATAATTGATGGTATGGACGAGAAGAAAACACTTCTACCACATTTTGTTCGCACACCCAAAAATTTAGAGGAGGAAAATTTTATTCAGTATCACTTGGTTGGTTGTATGGCCTTCAATGGGAAAATATTGCCAAGGGTATACTTCATAGCTCCAAATATTCATAATGATGCGAATCTGATAATAACTATAATTCATGATGTGCTTTCTCATTGGTCTGGTAATCTTCCTGAAGTTTTGTATCTACAATTGGACAATAGTTGTCGTGAAAACAAAAATCAGATTGTTTTTGGATATCTAAACATGCTTGTTGAATTGAGAATTTTTCAGAAGGTGAAGGTTGGTTTCCTTCTTGTTGGGCACACTCATGACCATATTGATCAGATGTTCGGCCATTTTTCAGTCACATTAAAGAGGAAAGAATTTGGGAGCTTTTCATCATTAATTGAATGCGTTGAGAAATCATACATGCCAGAGCTGACTTTTGATGTGTTGGAAGAAACTGTTGACATGTGAAGGTTTATTCTAGGATCACATGGTGAGGAGAAATGCATTGAAAAACTTAATGACATTAGCTTCCAACATCAATTTTGTATCAATAAAATTGATGGGAAAACACTAATATGGGGCAAGAAGTATTCAACTACTGCAGAATGGGCACCGTCATTAGGTTTGGCATTTATGAAGTTCATTCCATATCATCTAATATTTGCATCAAATATATTGTTATTACAATCAGTTGCTGAAGTTCATAATGCACATAGGCAGAATAGAGATATAAATTATTTTGATTTCCTTAGAGAAGAAATTAAAAAATGTATTAGATATACATATGGGTACTTTGATATTTCTGACTCAGTTTGGTGGGCGTCTATTTTCAATAATCAAAGTGGTATCTTTTCAAAAACAACAAATGAAAATATACCTTTGAAAAATCCATTTATTTGTCCACAAATTGTGTCAAATGAACATGAGGAAAGAAACATTGTTGAACAACAAAAATCTCAAGGTATTATTAATTCTTCACAGGCAGAGGAAAGAGAAATGTATATTGGTTCCAAAATATCTCATGCACAACGTGAAGCCATGGAAGACCTTTACAGGGGTTCAGTACAATATATTAAGGAGGGATGCATGATTTTAGTGCTAGAAGATGGAGATCCCAATGGCTATCCATTCTGGGTTGCTAAGGTTATAAAGGTCATTACAGAAACTGAAGATGTTGCAGGTGTTGAAGTACATTGGTATGCCACAAATACACACCCATTCAATGGTGTGTATAAGCCAAAGATGGTAGTTGATAAAAAAATTGGTGGAAAGAGTAAAATAAAGGGTACAAATATAAATCGTCACCGCACAAACCTCTTAAAATTGGAGGATGTTGATAAACTTGTTTATGACATCAATTTAACAAAGAGAGGAACTCTTCACTTCGAGATTGTAGAGATTCTGAAGAGGTTGTTACCAGAAGGAACAATGTTGAGATGGGAATTTCCTGAAACCAGTCATAGATCCAGAAGAATTTTGAAACCTGAAATGGTGGGCATGCATGTGGACTCAGATGGGGCATTAGTTGATGAAAGAGAATAATATGGAACATTTATGAAGCAATTTCAGTGTAAATCACATTTAGAAAATCATTGTCGACGCATTTCGAACCAACTAGTGTGGTTCATCGTCAGGACAAGTTGAAAAATCAGATCTATCTTTGCCAGTTAAATACATTGAGCAGAGCTACCAACAGCTAACACGGACAACATCTAAATTTGAGTGGGGACTAGGGTCAAACAAAACAGTTATAAATTACCTATATATAAATTATATGAATAAAGTAAATTAAATTAAATTGGTAGTTTCAGAA
>APFE030483858.1:149401-214292 GCA_000404065.3 Pinus taeda | reverse complement strand
AATTTAATTTAATTATTTAAGCAATAACATTAAATAAAATTTTATGAAACACCAAACAAATTTGGATAGAGATTTTTTAACAATAATGTTGTACAACTTTTTGAAATTCAAATTGCACTAATTCACCGTAACTTGTCTTTGTATCTCATGTGCCTATCATTTAAATTATCACTATCCCCATAATGTGGCATTGTAGCACTTTGTCATTCTCATAGCAATTGATCCACATATTGTAGCCATTCAGGAAACCAGACCATGTCTTAAATTGACGGATAGTCATCTTATAATGGTCCCCTTATACCTATTGGATGGTGACCCCTATTTAAGAATATAATTACATTCGTTCAGTCATCATTGTCATCATTATAAAATATTTCAATATATTATAAAATAATAAAATCTTGAATAAACTCTTTTTTATACGAGGTGAAATTTAATTATTTTATATTTTTTGTTTGTGAATAAATTTTCGTAATATAATTTTTTTTATAATGGTTATTTTTATTTATTCAAAATGTATTTTTGAATACATGAAAATATGTAGGGAACAAAAAAATATTGTAGAGTTTAATTTATAGAAATTTAATCATTATAGATTTATAATAATATTAGATTTATCAAGAACCAAGAGGATCTAATTACTTGATGTGTAAACATCTTTTAATGTGAAAATTTGAAGAAATGTTTACACATCAAGATATTTAATCTATCTCAACAAACTATGAGAATTTAATCTATTCTGATGTTGAGAGGGATCAAATCTCTCAAGGTGAACATTTTTTCAAGTTTTGATTCTAAAAGAGGTTTGCACCATAAGAGATTTGATCTCTCTCAATTCTTGATAAATATGATGGATTTATGTTAGTTCCGTCAATGTACATATATGGTGTGAGTCAACTCCATGGTGAGCATGTAAATAATTACACATCTCCTTTATTTTGAGGAACACACCAATAACATATTTTAACCATAAGAAAAAAAAACAATGTTAATATATAATATATGCATAGTTTACATTGAAATATTTTATTGACCATGGACATTGAGATATTTTGTTAATGGTGGACTTTGTTCACATTAAAATAATTTTTTATTAGTAATGAAAGTTAGAAATCGTATATCCATAAAATAATTCCATATTAAGAATTGAATAAATTACACATCTCTATCTCTATGTGCAAAAGAAACTTATTTAAAATGAAGTATTAAAATAATTTATTTATGGTCAAATCGAATATATTAATATATAATATATATATATATATATATATATACTATATAATATATATATATATAAATATATAGTTGACATTGAAAATACAATCAAACCATATAATTAAATGATTGATAAAGGTCGAAGACATCAAATCTTATGTTTCATTTGTAAATTGGAATAGGAAGCAGACTATGAAATGGAAAAATGGTTTGGAAATCCTGTAATTACATATTGTTGGATCATTGCATATGTAAAATAATATTCTTTGATTATTAAATCTACAACATTATATATATATATATATATATGAATGTAGAAGCCTTATTTCTAAATAAACCACAGTGAGATGCATAGCCAAATATTTTATTTAAAGTGGGTATTGAAATATATTTAAAGAGTAAAAGAATTACACATCTTGAGAAGTATAACAAATTTCAATTACTTTGTCCTTGTATGTATATAAAGTTGTTATACAAATATGTTAATAAATATAGACATTGAAATATTTTATTTATGCATAATATTGAAATATTTTTCTGTTGTTATTATTTTTAATATCATATGCCAATAATATATTGAAAACTAAAATGGCTCATGTTCCTCATTTTGAGTTGTAATATATTTTAGATACCACATTTCAACTCTATATACAACCTATTCTTTTATAAAGTTAAGTATATCACATGGTGGATGATAGTTTGTATGTGTGTACAATATTTAACAAATTACATTAAAAAAAAATGTTAATACTAAAAAATATTTCGATGTCATTTACAAATAAAATGCTTTAACTTATATCTAAATTTTACATGAACTTTATATAGGAAGATAATATAATTAAAAGTAGACAATTCATAATTTATTCTATAATTGTCCATTATATATATATATATATATATATATATATATATATATATATATAGATGCAAAATGAATTACGCATATCCTTCATATTGAACTATATTATCAATATTATTTTTTAGATGTCATGTGTTAACTCCATATTGAATAGTGAAGAAATTATATATGTTCTTCATTTAGAAGATAGAAAGAAATTCTAAACTAAATTAGAGATGTTTTACTTTCAATACTTTATCTCTCTATATAAAATTGATATAAAGGTAAGGTATAAATTGAAGTATTTTTTTGGATGACATTTTATATTAATGATTTTTAGTTTGTTAATGCAATTATTATTTTATTATTTTTAAATGTAGTGTTATAGGAGAACATCTCATCCCTACTAGGTTTTGGACAACTTCTTTATGCAACAACTTAATTTTATCATTTCAGCAATTTTTGCTTAGGTTTAAGATAATACTCATTAGAAAAATTGTTCAAGAAAACACAAAAACATAAAACATTTAAACTACACTATATAGTGAAGCTAATTCCAAATTAGTATTTGAGTTAGGATTTTTTTTATGAAAATATTTATGATAAACATTGTCACAACTTACTATATAAAAATTAATTATTAAAAAAATATTAATATTAATATATTTAATGTTGATATGTAAATGATAAATGTTAATTATGTGGTATTTTAAACTATAATATATATAGCATGAGCGGTCTAATTATTAACAACATGTGCTTCCTTGTAAACGGTTGTGAGTTATAGGGGTAGAGTATATACACTTTTATAGATTTTAGAAGGTATTGATATTGATGTAGCCTATGGGAAATTATTGAACATATAAAATATGCTTTTCTTACTTAAGCACGGGCCTAGATTCAAATATCAATTGACATACTTCCTCCCCATGTGGGGTTTGCCAATTTTGGTTGTTGAAATTACTGGAATGTCTAGGGAATTATTTGAGATTGCAAAATGTGATGTTATTTTTAGATTAACTATAGGTGGATGATTTTAGGAACGAGACCATGGAAAACTTGAATCAAAATGAGTTCTGAAATAAAACATAAAATGAAAAAATACAAGGGAAACACCAATATACATGGCTCACCAAAGTTAGGCTACATCCACAGATAAATATATAATTCTTCATTTGATTTTATCTAACAAAATGAAGGGATACAACTTGTGACACATTGGTTATAGTCTCATCTTCATTATATTATAGTATCCTACCTATAAATTACAATGTTCTTTGAATAAACTTGTCCACAATACAATGCCCTCATAAAAATAAGGTTTTCTTCTAGGAAAAAAACCTGTAACATAAAGTATACTGCCAAATATGTGAGCTAATCAAGAAGGATATGGCTTGATGAAATTGTATATTCTACAAGTAATTTTTTCAAAAAATTCTCTTTGGATTTGTTTCCCCCAAGTGCTTTCTAAGGGGTCTCTAAAGAATTGTCACTACCCGTCCTAACCGTCTAGTGACAGTAATGGGGATGCAAACCCTCCCATAACCCCCATTAGTGGCTAGGATCCAAATACAACTAAAAACATGACCTCTGAATCAAGAATATAACTAAACTCTGCAGCCAACATATGAGACACTATTCTTGGGTTTACTATTTTTCGATTGTTCTATGAAGGCAAGTCCCTTGTCCCACAAACAAAGGGGTATAATACAACAATTTTGTGTCTATCTTGATTGTGAGATTAAAATTAGATAAATATTATTATTATTAGCAATTGAATATAAATATACACATAGTTATATATGTAAAATGATATGTGTGTGTTTGGGTGTTAAGTTGTAGTCTAGTAGTGTATTGGAGTGGGTATGATAACAATCACTTATGTTTAGGTAAGCACACTCCCTCTTCGTGTGGGGTTTGCTAAATGTGGTTATTGATATTGACATGCCCTGAGGGAAATTATTGAAAGTATAAAATATGTCTTTGCTTGCTTAAGAGTGAGAGGGTGGGAAAAGTTATTTCTTAGTTTAACATCTATTAGAAAGACAGTTTCCCACTCTATCAAGGAAAGTGGAGTCATTATTGTGATAATGGCCTAGGTTCAAATGTTAATGGACATGCTTCCTCCCCATGTGGGGATTTCCAAAAGTGATTTCGGAAATTACTACAACCTCTAGGGAACTATTTGAGATTGAAAAATATGAGTCATTTTTAGCTTAAGTGTAGGTGGATGATGTTAGGAAAAATGCCATGTATTAATATGATCAAAATAAATGGAGAAATAAAAAATAGAATGAAAGATATACAAAGGTGACACCAATATATATGGTTCACCCGACTTGGGAAACATCCATGGATAAGTATCTTGTTCTCCATTTGATGTAATCCAACAAAATGAATGGATACAACTTGCAACGCATATGTTACAACCTCCTCTTTAGTCTCACATAGCATCCTACCTATCAATTACAATGTTCTTTGAATAATACTCATCCATAATACAATTCCCTCATAAAAAGAGATTATTTTTAGGTTAAAAGAACCCTAACATAGCATCTACCATCAAATAAATGGCATAATGATGAATGATCCAAACTAACTATCAAACTATAATATGTTACAAGGAATTTTTTCCAAAAGAAATAATTATGGGGGTTTCCCCAAAAACCCTATGTTGGCTTGTTGGGGCCTAACCTAGGTTCAAAGGTGATTTAGCCAAACAAATCCAGTACTATTTTCCCTTTCAGCAACAGTCCGTGGAGCGCAGGTTGAGTTCTCACCCGAAGTAGTATGGGAGGGTGCTGGAACCATGTCTCCTCACCCTCAAGATGTCTGATGAGTTCAAGTGGTCCGCGGTTTGACCCTGCGTGCACGTCGCTACACGTACCTTGCCGCACCTCGCATCCTGAGATGCTACCTTTGTGTAGCGCTACTCGGGGGCTGAACACTATTATTACCCAAGTCCTTAGTGATATTCCAATGTTAGTTGATTATCTTAGTCTACTTGCATGCTTTAAGTCTTACTTAACAATATAAACCATTCATATAGGTACGCATAGTAAATAAATAGTATATTCGCAATTTATATCAAACATGGAATAACCCAAGAACAGATACACAGAATTAAGATCAAACTTCTCTTTATTATTTTCTTCCTCGATTACAGACTCAACTCCACTCTATGCACTCAGCTATAGGAGTCTGTGCACTCAGCTGCAGACTACTAGGCCTCTGTGCACTCAACTATAAAGCCTTGTCCTACCCTATGACCCAAGGCACCCTTAGACACTTAGACTCCTTCTCTTCGCTTCTACTTCCCTCTGCTTATTTCTATTTTACACTTAGAGCCTCACTTTATTTATACAATCCCATGGTCCATGGACCATAGATAGGTCGACATTATATTACAAAACTAGGGTAGACAACCCTGTGACTCTATCACACATTTCATGCTCCGTACCCACAATTTGCAGAGTCTTTACAACGATATCGAGTCAAAACTTGGGATTTGAGCCCCAAAACATACCTTGGGGGGAATCCATGGCCAACACGCCCCCCAACACAAACATCATGACTCACCCTCGAGTCACTCGGTTGGCGCTATGATCTTAGGGCAGAGTCCCTCCAACTGTTCTCGAACTGTGCTGAGGTCCACAAAGCACTGAGCTGCTGCTTGTTGGATCTGTTGCATCTGTTGTTCTGAGACCTCTGTGCCTGGGGTGCTTCTCTACATCAATGTGTGCATCCCTATATGTGTTCCATCTTTCCTTCGATGTTTGTCGTGATAGTGAAGGCCTCATTGATCCAAGGTTGAATGCACGCTTTAAGAACTGCCTCCTTGTGTCACGCCATGTCTACCTGCTCCTTCAGTGCTTTGGCTTGCTGCATCCTCACAAGCCTCTGGGTGAGGACTACTATCTATGTAGTTCCTTGGACACTATTTTATTGTTGTTGGAGTTATCACGCTTCTATTTCCAAGCACTGGGTGTTGGAGTCCTCCTGCAGAGTTGTGAGGACCTCAAGTGCATGTTCCAACATGCTGGTACAATTTATCACTACACCTCTTATTTCCTTCAGTCCCACTATGATAACACTAGCGCACTGTTCTTAGACTTCCGGGGGAGTGGATGGTTGCACCTTTAAGCGTAGCTCAACGATCTGAAGATTCAGCTCCTGCTGAACCTTTGTCATTTCTTCCCTGGCTTTGCGGACTCTTGCTACTAACCTGTGGATCTGCATCTCTGCTGGTAGATCTACTGGGACACTACATAGGCGTCACCTACCAACTGTACCAACTACTGATTTTACGACACCAATTCGTCTTGTTCCAAGCTGAGTTGTTCCATGTTTATCTTTTGTTTGCTGAGGACTTAGATCACATGGCTCTCCCTAGCATGTAGCTATGTCATTATCCCATCCTATAATAGATATAGTGTGTCATTTGGAAGGGCATCTAGATTAAGGCCAAGGCCTTTCTTCATGCCAACCGAAAATCGATCAGCCTCATTCGATGTCACTATGGGCCCTTCCGGCAACACTATTGTGTTTTCCATCTATGCACGCAACATCTTCTTTGCTGCCAAGGATCTTGCTGTGAGATGGGTTGATAGGGTGCCCAAATGAGGGGCGCGCACTTGTAACTCCTGATACTATGCTCTGAGGGCCCTCGACATAGTCCGGTGCTCCTGCATAAAATATTGAAGAGCCTCATTGGTGACATCGCGAATTGTCTCACCAATTCCATGCATATCACCATCGGTTAGGGTGATCGGGTAAATGGCCAATTTTGAGGCATTGAACTTCTTCCTCGGTCATGCTCGCTCTGCGATGTTTGGGCACTTCAACTATGTGGATGTGGTCATTGGGTCTGCACTCCCTTTTTTTGTATCTACTTCATCTGCCTCGTGCTCCTGTGAGAGTGTTGCTTGGCCCTTGCCTGCCTTTGTGGTGGCTTCCTATACTGTTGTGGCTGCGTTTGCAGCATGTTTCTGCTCTGTAGCTTTATGTGCCATTTCCCACAGTACCCGTACCTCAACTGCCGTTGTTTCCTTCTGTGATGTCATCCTCTCGGGTTCTCCAAGATCTGGGGCATGCCATTCCGGAGGCCATGTCTCTAAGACAGTGAAAATGGCATCATCAATGGATACAAAGGGTAGCTTTGTCCACTACTTCGTCGGGTCCTTTCGCGCCCTCATAAAGATGTTGTTCATGTATGCCTTACACTCTGCAAAACCCTTCAAATTGTTATACACCGTGGGCGACAAGCGTGGATTCTGGTTGATCCACATTAGGATGTTCATCTCCATGAACACCTAGAAGATCTTGCTATCGCGTATCCTTTTCACATCCTTCATCACCCAGAGTGAAGCGTACTACGTGGTCTCTAGTAAATCTTTGTCAATTGTGGGGAATTGACTGTCCTCCGGTAGTTTCCCCGCTACAAGCACTATGGATAGCAACAACCATGCATAGTGGAAGGTTTTACCCTGCTCCTCGGCTTCGCAACAATTCTTCAAGAATTCCATGCAGAGGAATTCAAACCAGTTAAACTGGACCCCCTCCACACACTGCTCGGCGAGTGTGATTACAAGTGCGAGTACCTCGTTTGTGTAACACTTTCGCATAACTTTGCCTACTAGGATTTGGGTTTCTATGTGTACCGCTTTTTGCTTGATGCTGGAGATGGCGTAGCCTCGCTTCTTCTTCTCAAGCGTGTAATTCGTCTTCATGGCCTCCGCGAGGGCCAAATCACTGCCCTTTCCTTTCGATATGGTTGTGGGGTCCTTTCCTTTATATGGTAGCTAGGAAATGTAATGAATTAGGTTTTTCGAGATGGGGATAGGCTCCTCCAACCACAAATACCCATCATGCACCACACAGAGTAGCTGCCTAATGGGAAGAATGGCTATTGGGGTACAGTGGAAATGCGGTAACCATAGTACGTTTAGTAGCCCGATGATCCAGGTGGATATTGGTGGCCACCAACCAAGTCCACTTAGACCCCCACCATTGTTTATTTTAGCTTTTTAGTTTCCTTAATTGTATTACAATTTACTATTTTTGGTAGGTTTTTTGGTCCTGAACTTCCGGAGCCATTTTGAGGCCCTAAACGACATTTTTTGGGAAAACTGGGAGCAACATGGATCCATGGATTGATGTTGCTCTTCCCAAAGTTGTAGTTCTTGAATAGATATTTCAAACAAGATACTGTGCATGTTAAACGAAGATTGTATGCCAAATTTGCGACCCTAGGAAGTTGATGTACCAATTTACCCAAATGGAACCCACAGTTTGGCGTTTCATCTTCCAAGGTTAGGTTTTTGGATGTTTAGGGTTTTCTATTATTTCTCAAAAATAAATAGGCCTTCAAGCCTCATTGTAACATAGTTTAGAGGCATGTAGCTGCCACATCTCTTCTCAAAGATAAGCTACCATTGCCCTAGCTGGTTTATTTCCATTTCTGTTTGTAAGCATATTTGAGTATTTTACTTTAATGAAATGAAGTATTATTTCCACTGAATCTATGTGTTTATGGTTATCTCTATAATTTGTTGCCTTCCTGTTTAAATCCATATCAGTGGTATCAGAGCGGTTTTCTTTTTCTTTGTTTTTCTTTGCATGTCCCCAACGAGGTCGGGATATAAGAAGTTAGGGCTTGAACTCGCCAAACTTTGCAAGACCAACCTCACAAAAGCTGATGGCCTCCCGTGGTAGATGAAAAGAAAGATGATGGGGCAGGAGGTCCTATCAAAATCTTGCTCAAAGAAGCCCTCGAGTGAGAAAGGAATGCGATGATGGACAACTTTTCATAGATCCTTCAGTGGCTACCCAGAGGCGACGCATCGATTTCTAGGAGCTACTCTGGAAACGCTACGCCATTTAAGCTACAAGTTAATTTTGAAATCCCCATCTTTGAGGGTCAAATAGACGCTGATGTTGTAGATAAATGGTTAACTCTACTAGAGGGGTATTTTTCTGTTCATGAATTTTCAAGTTGGAAAAATATTGTTTTTCCTCTTCTCAAAGCAGCTCCCCACTTCAAGGACTGGTTGGAAACTTACTTCAAACACAAGGACGAAAGTATAGGCTCACTATTTTCAGCTTCACCCACTTGGGATTCATTCCAAGATGCCATCAAAGAGCAGTACTACCCTATCGAAAGCTATGAGGATCAATACATAAATCGGACCATGTTGTAGCAGGGAAGGGACCACGCTACGATAGGGAAGGGGCCAAGATGTGCCAGAGTTTACCAATATTTTCCATACCCTTTGCACAAAGTTATATATTAAGGATTTAGAGCAACATTTGTACTCAAATATCATTGCTACTTGCACAAGTACATCCAGGAAGAAATAGAATTCCTGAACATCCCCTTGCTTGGCACAACATACCGATATGACGTCAAGGTCGAGCAAAATTTTAAACAGAAGAAGCGAGACTTTGGATCTGCGAATTCGAAGCAAGGGAAAGGTGCCCCCAAACTGAAAAACAAAGGAAAAAGCCAAGGCAGGGTGGCCCAAGGCAACCCACCAAAGCTGCAAGCAAAGAACAATGTTGTGAAGTCGAAAAAGGAAAGTGGAAATTGGTGTGAGTTCCATAAGAGCTCCACTCACAACACAAGTGAGTGTTGGGCCAAGCAGTCATTGGTGGCTGAGTTAAAGGTTTCATAATTAGATGCATGTTCCGACTCTGAGTCAGAACCTGGCAAGGGGTATGACAAAGGGAATCAGATTATCTATGGGGAGCCCAACACCACCGTTGCCACCACAAAGATCCAGAAGGAGGAACCCGAATATCCAGAGGAGGAGGAGCATCTCTTCCACTCCCAGATGTGGGTAAAGGGCTCCCTGCTATAGTTCAATGTCGACAACGAGAGCCAAATGAAACTCATTTTGGCAAAGGTCATGAAGCGGTTGGGTTTACTGACCACAACGTATCCACAACCATACAACATCGGGTGGCTTCACCAAGGACAGGATCTTCGTGTGAGCCAACAGTGTCGCCTTCCATACAACATCAATCTCTTCATAGATGAGGTATTGTGTGACATTGCTCCCCTTGAAGTTTGTGATGTATTATTAGGACAACCATACTTGTGGAAGCAACATGCCATGTATGAATCAAGGCCCCGTGTTGTTATTATTACTTTTGGAAATAAGTTGTACAGGATACCACAGGTAGCACCACCTACCACCATATCTTTGGTTACAACAAAACAATGTAGTGAGCTCATTTCCAAAACTAGGAAATTTGTTTTCTTGATGATAAGCCCTCAAGAAAAGAAGAAGACAGTGGCCACGTCCTCTAGATAGGGCCCCTCTGCAAGACAACTATAAATGGACAAGGTCATGGAGGAGTATGAGGACATCTTCACCTCCCCCACAGGGGTTCCTCTGCATTGTCAGGTCAAGCACTCCATTGATAACCCCAGGTGTGCCACTACCCAATGGACCAATCTATCGGTGCTCCATTCTAGAGAATGATGAAATCAAGAGGCAGATTCAAGAGTTGCTGCAGAAAGGTCACATTTGTCTAAGTTCATCGCCCTGTGAGAGCTTGATCATGTTGGTACAGAAGAAGGATGGGACTTGGAGACTCTATATTGACTATTAGGCATTGAACAAGGTCACTATTCATAATAGGTACCCAATCCCATAGATTGATGACCTCTTGGACCAACTAAAGGGGGAAAAATATTTCAGCAAGATCGATTTGAAGTCAGGATATCACCAAGTTCCAATCAAACCCTTCAATGTGTGGAAGACTGCCTTCAAATCCAAAGGGACTTTTCGAATGGTTGGTTATGCCTTTCGAATTGACGAATGTGCCTGTAACCTTCATGCGGTTAATGGATGACATCTTGTAGCCATTCACCAACTCATTTGTAGTGGTATACTTGGATGACATCCTGTTCTTCAGCCAGAGTGGGAAGAGCACCTCCACCACATCTGATAGGTTCTCCAAACACTACGACAACACAATTCATGTGCAAATTTGGAGAAATGCACTTTTGGCATGACCCAGGTTCAGTATCTAGGATACATTATTGATGAACAGGGGGTGCATGTGGATCCATCCAAGATCCAAGTCGTTTGAGATTAGCCATATCCAACCACTCTCACAGAGATCCATAGCTTTCTAGGTCTTGCCAACTTCTACTGCATGTTTGTGTTGGGATTTTCTCATATCACTTGGCCCTTGAGTCAAGTCACTAAGGGAGGAGTGAAAGCAAAATTCTTTTGGTCTGAATCTCAACAGAAGGCATTCACGGAGTTGAAAGATCACCTCTGTAAGTCACCAGTTCTCGCATTACCAGACTTGCAACAACCATTTGAGGTTGAGACAGATGCCTCTGAGTGTGCTATTGGGGCAATCCTTACTCAACATGGGCATCAAGTGGAATATCACAGTGAGACACTTTCAGACACAGTCTGGAAGTATCCCACTTATGACAAAGAGATGTATTCCATTGTGCAGGCCTGTCGACAATGGAAGCATTACATTTTTGGGAAGGAAATGATCATCCACACAGACCACCAATCCCTGTAGTTTATACAGACCCAAGGGAAATTGTAGAATGATCGCCATCAGAAGTGGTCCACATACCTGCAACAGTTCCATTTGAATATCAAGTATAAGAAAGGTAGCACCAATAATGTTGCAGATTCCCTTAGGCAACCATCGGTCATGGCATTAACCACTATGCCCAACTCTTGTGGGCATGACACTTCTGATTGACCACTTCTCTACAAAAGCAACCCAGAATTCAGCCACACATACCATACACTCTTGGAGGGCCAACATGTTCCATATTTTCACCTCTAGGATGCCTTGTTATGCCACCTGGGTCACCTTTGTGTTCCTTCAAGTGAGTGTGCCAAGATGATTTGGGGAGCACACTACAGTCGGGCTGCTAGACATTTCGAGGTCGAGAAAATGGTGGCAGTACTGTAGAAGTATTTCTATTTGTTGAATCTTTGATAGGATGTCAGGAAGTACATCAGATCATGCATTGCCTCCACCATTACCAAACCCACCATCAAGAAGCAAGGCCTCTATACCTCGCTGCCTATCTCTAATTGACCTTGGGAATCCATCTCCATGGATTACATGTCAGGCCTCCCTTCCACTAAGCATGGAAATGACTCCGTTTTTGTGGTCATCGAAAGGTTCTCGAGGATGGCTATTATGGTTGCCTATAAGAAGAATATCATAGTAGAAGCCACTGCTAAACTCTTCTTTGAACGAGTATGGGTACACTTTGGGATCCCACAGTCTATCATCTTCGATTAGGAAAATAGGTTCCTTAGTACATTTTGGCCCAGTCTCTATTCGATGCTCAACACCAAACTCACTAAGTCGACAACCTTCCATCCTCAAACTGATGGCCAGACAGAGGTTCTCAACAAGATGATCATACACATTCTGCTCATGTACAACTCAAAGCATCCACACACAAGGGACAAGAGACTCCCCTATCTTTAGCACAGTTACAACCAGGCTCTCCACAGCTCGACTGGCCACAACCCTTTTCAGGTGGGCTTGGGACTCCAGCCACTATGTCCCATTGGTGTGGCCATGCCATTTGCTGCTACTCACGCAGATTCGCCTCATGTCCAGTCTGAAATAGATAAGGAAAATAGCTTCATTGAGCACATCCAACATATTCACCGGCAGGTCCATGACATTCTAGAGAAATTAAATTCCAAGTACAAGTAGCAACATGATCAACATCTGGTGCCACACAACTCTTAGGTGGGTGACAAAGTCTGGTTGCATTTGCAAAAGGAACGCCTTACTGGAGCCCATCGAAAACTTAGACCACTCCAATATGGTCCTTACACCATTACCAAGGCTGTGGGAGACAATGAATTTGAGCTTAGCATTCCCCCATTCCTTGGCCTACACCCAATGTTTAATGTGGACTACCTTTGGCCATACTTTCCACCATTACTAAACACATCTGACATTGCATAACAACTCACACCCACAGAGTTAAATCAAGATTGCATGGAACAAGCTACAGTTGATTAGATCAAGGACACACAAATCAAGCACACTTGCTAGCAGAATATCCAATTGTATCGAGTTGTCAAAGCAGGCCAACTCCTTCACCATGACAAGTGGGTCGCCAGGGACCAAGTTCAACAGAAGTTTGCTCATCTCATGGAGGAACTCAACGCAATGGGGACCATTGCTTCATAAGGGGGGAGGAATGATCTAGGTGGTTATTGGTGGCCACCTACCAAGTCCACTTCGACCCCCGCCATTATTTCTTTCAACTTTTTAGTTTCCTTAATTGTAGCACAGTTTACTATTTTTAGTAGTTTTTCGGGTCCTAAACTTCCAGAGCCATTTTGAGGCCCTAAACAATGTTTTTTAGGAAACTTGGGAGCAACATGGGGCCATGGACCGATTTTTCTTTTCCCAAAGTTGTAGTTCTCAGATAGATCTTTCTAGCAAAATATTGTGCGTGTCAAACAGAGATCGTATGCTAAAGTTATGACCACGTGAGGTTGATGTACCAATTTACCCAAACGAGGCCCACAGTTTGGAGTTTCATATTCCAGTGTTAGGTTTTTGGATGTTTAGGGTTTTCCATTGTTTCTCAACAATAAATAGACCTTTGAGCCTCATTGTAACAAAGTTCAAAGGCATGTAGCCGCCACATCTCTTCTTAGAAATAAGCTACCATCGCCCTAGTTGGTTTATTTCCATTTCTGTTGGTAAGCATATTTCAGTATTCTACATTAACAAAATGAAGTATTATTTCCACTACATCTATGTGTTTATGGTTATCTCTATAACTTGTTACATTCCTATTTAAATCCGGATCACCTAACCTTTTCCACTCCACACAGCCATTTCTGCAGCTCTAATGTTGTCACCACCCCCGCGGTGCTCTACTTCATGAGGTTCCTGGTCTCTAGGTTAGGGAACTTCTCATGGTCAGCGAGGTCCCAATCTTCAAACTTCATAGTTGGCATGCGGCCCAAGTGCGTGCCTTCAAACACAATGCCATCTGGGAGGAGCAGGGTCTGTAGTGAACTCTTGGTTTCGTCCAAGTCATTGGGCACTTTGGCCTTCCTTTTTCACGCGGGGACATATGCAGGAAGTTTTTTCGCAAAGTGTGTAGGTTGAATATCCTCCTCCATGCCTTCATCTTCTTCCTCTATGATGATAAGGGCTTGAAAATCTTCTGGTTCCTCATTTGTTTCTATCATGACAACTTTCCCCTTCTCTTCCATTGATAGTTTGTTGCACACCAAGTTCCTTTGGGACGTGCATATGGGAGCCATTTCCTGCTTATCTTTCTTGGGTCTTTGTGTACGCGGTGATTTGGGGATCTCTACCACAACTCCAGCACCTTATGGAACATCCTCCATAGTTGGGGTTTGTGCGGCCTCGCCGACGATTACCTCTTCTATTCCCAAACCATCCTTATTCATTTTCATCATACCTAGGCTATAATTTGTCACTTGCGAATTCAGGGGCTCAATTAATGCTCTACTCGCAATGCTCAAGGCTTTGTTCAATCACTCAATTCTCAAATGAATAAGTGTTTTTGATGGCCTACCCTTTGTATTTTATAGAGTCGTTTGAATTCAAATTCGACCGTTCCCCCCAATTCTGGTTCATTAATTCTTTCTTGGTGGCAGATTTTCCCAAATCTTGCCCATAAATCGTTTCTTAAATGTCCACCACCCGCTCCATTTGGTCTCAAGTTGAACATCCCATTGTGAATAGTGACTTCAATGGTCACTTTCTCGCCAATCCACATGATAGTGGAGTCCCCCGTGTGCATTTGTGGACCTTCTGATTCTCTACTTCTATGTGCATCTTCAACATCACGTAGCTCTTGGGCAGGATAGTTTATAGTCTCGCGTTCCCTTCCAACTACCTAGAGCACTAAGATTATCATTCCCCTAGCTAGTCAGGTGGTCACATCACCTGTGTGGGGCTCCATCCTCTCCTCCATCATGGTTCTTGGAGAATCCCCACCCTTTATGGTTGCACACTTCCTCATTTGCAACATACTACCCTGGTCCCTACGCTTAGAAATATGTGGTCCAAGCAAAGGCATCAGACTAACCAATTCATGGTGATATTTCTCAAACTTGTCAGTATGATCGCACACACATTGCCTTACCATCCTAGTTTTTTCGACGAGAAGCTCTTCCTTTATCTCATCTTCCAGCTTCTTGACCTCTGCATCCATCAAAGCAATTTTTCCTCTTAACCATACCCTTTCTTTTTCAAGTTTGTGAAGTCTAACGTTTCCCTATTGGATTTCTTCCTCAAGTCTCATGTGTTTTGTCTCTGGAAACTGTGTGATTCCTTCTTTCTGAGCTTCGTGAATCGTCGTATCTATGGGTGCTACTATGTGCAGACCAGGCATTGCATGCTCCATAGGGATTACAACATCTGCTTCATACTTCAACGTCAGAAGTGTCCGTGCGGTCAGGGTTTTGCACATGGTCCTATAAGCCCATAGAACCATTGGTGCACGCAAGTCCTTGTCAGTGCGTCTCACATGGTGGACTGTGTTAAGTACTTTGCACACTTTGTCAAGGGATTCCACGTGGATAATGTTTGGTGCACTTGGTCTTATCATACTTCGTCATTTGCGCCATCGTCTTTCCCACTCCTGCTTTTCGGTCCCATTTCCTATCGTGAGGACGGTGTGCGTTCATGTAGGTTGCGTACCATAAGCCTGTACCAATTTGGAGAGGTGGGCACGCAGTTTGTTTCATCCATCATACTTAGCTTTCATCTGCATCTAAGGATTTCGAAACCACATGCGTATCATCCTTTTGCATTCCCGCCAATCCTCAAAATTCTGCTGGTGCATACCCTGTTATCACTCAAATTGTCCTTGAAGTTGTTAAAAGAAGGAAAGAGGCCTGAGGTAACCACAAACCAATATTTTAAGTACAAAATCTGGCCAATCTGTAATCAGAGATGGCTCTCTCTTTATGATTTAGCTTTGTTTATGGGATATTAGGCTAGTTATGAAATCTTGGGGGGTTTTTATTTTGTTTGGTGGTGGAATTAAGGAGAAGATGGATAAAAAAAGGTATTTCAGGCCATTGGGTTGTGGAGTCAACTAAATATGGCTTAACTGGATCAGGTTGATTTAGCAAAGGAGAGTTTCACAGGACAAGATGGGTAAACAAAAGACAAATGATAGCTTATAAGGGTGAAATGGTCTCGAAAAAGGAGGAAGGGCAATTAAGAATCCTTCAACAATGTTCAAGATGAGGGAAAGTGGGTGCTCATTAACAAAAAGTAATTAAGTATTCTTTGTTAAATGGTCACAGTGATAAACTGTGAAAGCAGGGAGCAGTTAAGAATTCCCTACCTATAATAGCTTGGAAGAAAGCATTAAGAAAATATATGATTTTAAAGATAGAATCTAGTAAAGCTCTTTCTAAAATATAGCTTTTCATTTACCATTCAAATATGAAACACATATGAATATTTTTAAACTAGAAAGACTATAAAAACACAAGATATAGAATACTTATTTGTTTCTTGTCTGACACAAGTATTATGTAAAAGTCATTTTCTTTATTACTTTGTTCCAACTAGCCATACAAAAGTTGTTCAATAGCACTTCAATTCCAAAAGTAAATTACCTATAGAAATGTCAAGAATCCACCCTTAGTACTTTGAATAAGCAAGTACTTATACAAAATTTACATCAAAATATCTCCTAACTAAGAGAGAAACATTCTAGGAAAACTGAATGTTTTTTACATGAATATAGAGACATATGGTCTTGAAAGTAGAAAATGAATGTGAACTGCTTATTTGCTGTCCCTATTTTTGTTGAAGGAGATGGAAGCAAGTCCTATTATTGGGCCGTTAATATGTCATTGTTATTATCACTTTTGAACATTTATTTCATCAATTTCTAGTCTTCTTTATCATGTCATTTATCATAGTTTATCATATAATTCCATCTTATAATGATTTATGCTCTTATGAAAAATATTATTTATTCTCCTTTATTTTTTTATAAAATGATGATTATGCATAATTTTATCAATGATGGTTTATTAATAAATTGGCTGTAACATTACTCACCATTTTTAGCCTCCAAGATATTTTCCAAATTGAAGATTTGATCATTAAATGTGCCAACTCAGAAATTCGCTGGAATGAGAAGTGATGATCTTGTATTGAACGTTTTGGACAAATAGAGAAGAATCTAGAAAATCCGAAACATGGGTTTTGTCCAGAATAGACCAAATTAGTTTTTTGGTATGCAGGTTTCCCAAATTCGTCCCGTACTAGGAGAAACAGAAGGCTCTCTAAAGAAGTTTTTCTTAGATTCACTATGTGACCATTTTCCAAATTATCTCAGCTACAATGCCAAATTCAACCTGTTCATCTTGAATGATTAATGGAAGGATATTTCAGATATCATCTTGCTTATCAATTTGTTGAGAAAAATCCAATTTTGTAATAAGAAATCATGTTGTAATCATCTCTGTTCTAACTGCTCTCTGCTCTCTCTATTTAAATGAAATTAGAGATCAGAGAAGGGGATTCAAGATTCAGGATTCATGATTCATGATGGATGATAAGAAAGAGAATTAGATGGATTATTAGATTAGAGATAGATAGGGTAGGATAGGAGGAATGGGAGAATTACTATTGAGAAATTGTAACTTTTATTGTTGACTCTCATTACTGAAGCAGAGAACGAAACTACTGTAATGTTTATGCAATGATTAATATATAAAAATAGTTGCAGTCCCTTGCATCTCCTGGAGTAATCACAATAGTGCGTCCTTGGAGGCTAAGGGCCCGGGCTTGGTGGATCCACTGGATATTTGTACCATTACTTTATAGTCCTAATCGTGTGATGGTTTGATTTAATTCTTATTTCCTTGAATCACATTGCTTTACAATTTTATGTTTTTACAACACGCTGTTCTAATATTTTATGAAATTGTTTTATTTCATAGCTGTGATTGAATCGCATGGTCGTTCCTTTCCATCATAACAAATATTATTATCCTTTTCAACTTATATTACTATGTTGTTGATTTCAAATATAATGCTACATTTTTCATATTCAGACTTTGATGTTTTACTACATATTGCGGTTCATTTCTATTGAAATAGCTTTCTTGTTTATTCCTACTAAATAAGCTTTGTTGTTCATTTCTTTCCTGCAAGTATTTGGTTTTTCTTTTAAGTATTATTGCAGTGAGCATGTTTATTCCATTTCTGTTAGCAACATTGGTGATTTATCATTTCTAGTTTATTGCTTTAGTGTGGATTGTAAGATCAACAACTATAAAGGACATTGGCTATCACTGCTTAAGTTCGCAGATTGTGGATCTTGTTTATGTTTGATTGCATTTGCATCAATTTACTGGGGAGAGAGTTATCATTACTGAGTCCTCGACTAATGATTGTTTGAGTGAATGATTTATTTCATAACATTTCAGTTTCTTGTTGTTCCAATTAGATTTTGTTTCCAACATTCATTTACTATTGCATTTTAAGCACTATACTGCAAAACATTACTCTTGAGTAAATAGCCACCTCAGATTGAGTAAACTCTTGAAATAAAAAATCAGCCCTGGGTTGACAATTAATGTGAAGATAATTGTGAGTTAAAAAGACACCTTTTATCGCTCAACATTTTGGCGCCGTTGTTGGGGAGAGTGTAGCCATTTCTAAAGAGTAGTGTTCATCTGATGAATACCTATTAGGTGAGAATTGCGTATTGAAAATGGAAGGTAAGAACCTATGTACAGAGAATTTAAATTCCCTACTCCCGCGCTTGTTTTCCAGCAGGATTACTAAATAACTTAGGGTAGAAATAAATGTTTGAATTTCTGTGGGAATGACTAAAAAAAAAATAGAAATTTTGAAAAACAAATCTCATGATTTCACTCAAGTGGTGACGTAAGCACCACCAATTTCAGTAACCAATTGTCAGGAACATTTGAAGAAGGATCCTCAAATAAATACATGAAGAGCATCTTATATTATGATAAGAAATGGCTCACATTTCTACTTTTGAATTCCCTATCCAAGATCTATGAGGAGTGACACAAATGCACATAATTCCCCCATCTTCTCTACCAAATTTTCACGGTTTGACAAATGAAGATCCAGATACATTCTTAGTTGAGTTCGAAATAATTTGTAGAGGATATGATTATTGTACTATTGATCAAAGGTTCAAAGTGTTTCCTCTTACTCTAAAAGGAGCAGCTCTTCGATGGTTCATGAGCCTAGGTGGGAACTGCATCCAAACATGGGAGGAAATGAAGAACATATTCTTGAAGAAGTACCAAGACTATTGCAAATCTAATGAAGATATTTTCGATATGATACAAGGGGAAGATGAAAGCTTGGAGGACTATGTAGAGTGATTTCAATATAACCTTCAAAAATCAAAACATAAGCATTTGGAACAAGAGATTTTAAAAACATTCCTACCCAAGGAATCAAAAATGAATTTTAGAACTCTTAAATCTGATAGGAAAAGGTGATGCTTTTCAATTTTCATATGATGTTTGTGAATTGTGCATAAGGTATTCAAGAGGAATCTCCAATGCTGGTAAGAATTCTAGAGATGTTTGTTGTTTCTTTTCCAAATCTACTACAACAACAAGAGACATAAGAGCTGAAATCAATGTTTTATTTGAAAATTTTAAAGTTTATTTTATTAGCTCTCTAAATTCAAAATTGGATGTTTTGCAGGTTCAGAAAAATCAAGAATTTGATGAAGTGTTTTGTCCTCATGACCAAAAGGAGCATCCCATAGATAGTTGTTCTTCCTTATCTAGGATGGAAGTAGCATATCAAAGAGATGAGGAAGCTACAACAAGCTCAAAACCATGGAAATCATGGTTTACAAGTATGGTTCAAAACACTTCTTCTCCACTTTCTTACTTGCATAATCCATTATGGAATACTAATGTGTTAGGGCAGCCATGTCAATATAACCACCATCAACATTGTCTACAAATTTGGCATGGTTCATCTTACGATTGGATGACTACTCTCCCTCATCTTATAGCACAAACACATTTTCCATACTTTTCACAAACTCTTCCACAACATCTTGTTTGCCTATCAAAATCATTCACTCAACCAAATCAACTACATCATTAAAATGCTCAATTCCGTACAAAATTTCCTGCTCAACTAATTCCACACCCTCACCATAATAAACCAGTACAACATGCTTATAGTGTTGAACTTCAAAATTTACCCACCCTTTCCACCCATTCTATCTCATATGCACCATTAGAGAAAACTTACAATGAGATTCAGAATGTTTCAAATTAAAAAATTGTAGAAGTTATGGAAAAAAATGAGGCTTCTTTTAGTTTGCATCAACAAACAATTTTAAAAGATCAGGAACTTCATGTTATGATGGCTATGGAAAATCAAGAAAGTAAATGATACATTGAAGATTGGTTTCACTCTATCATTTGTTTGCTGCATCACTCCATATTTTAACAATTTTTGACACCATATTTTCAAGGGAAGTTGGCTTCTCATACCCTAATATACATTAATATGTATTTTTCAAACTTGGGTATGTGTATACATGAAGCCCTATTTCAAAAATGGTTCCATTGGAAGTACTCCTATACATAATCATATTCATTTTTCAAATCAAAATAGGTTAGTGTAGAAAATAAAATAAATAAGGAAATGAATAAATACATTTTGTTTTAGTATAAAAATAGTTGTTTTTGTAGCAAGACGTTGTGGAAACCAACATTGGTGATAAATTTTTTAATACATTTGTGTATGTAGATGATTTAGAATGGAAATAGTATTTCTACAACACTCATATTCTTTTTATCACCAATTTGAAAAAAAATGCTTGAATATCATATTTTTTGGCTTGTGGGCTTGATGGAATTTCTAGAAATGCAGTCGGCACAGTCATGTTTTGAGGGGCCAAAAGGGAACATTTTTAAAACATATTTCTATAATAATTAGCCTTTTCTGTCTACTTTCCAACCCAATTTGAATCACTCAATTTGTATTTGAAACGAAAATGTTAGAACCAAAACATTAACAAGGTGACTAGTAGGTAGCTCAAGAACACAGATGGGACAATCAGTTTTTGAAGGCCTAAATGATAAAAATTTTAAAACATATTTCTATCCTAAGTAGACCTTGATTTCTACTTTCCAACCCAATTTGAATCACTCAATTTGGATTTTAAAATAAAAAGTTAGAACCAAAACATTAATAGGGTGTATAGCAGGTAGCTCAGGAAAAACGTTGGGACAGTAGGTTTTCGGAGCCTAAATGACCATATTTTTAAAACATGTTTCTATGAAAGATTCCCATATCAATCTAATTTACAAGACAATTCAAATCACTCATTTTTGATATCGTATGAGGAAGTTATAATCAAAATACTGACTATCTATCGTAAATCAACACTCTTAAAACTCTGTCTTTCTGACTGTTCCTTAGAATATTTTACCTATCAATTATTCTTGTCTTCAAAACCTTTTTCTATAAGAGATAAATAAATGAACTTAATTTCATTTTAAATTTGAATCATTCAAATCCAACATCAAACTAAGAATTTATGCTTAAAATATCCACTAGTTTTCTAACTGGGGTAATCGAAAATGACTCTGTTATGCAGGTTGTTCTATGTAAAATTGACATATCATATCATTGAATTTTTAAAACATGTTTCTATTGGGGATATATATTTGAGTTAGCTCTCATCTAGTTTTTGAATCACTCAATTTGGACTAAAATCAAAGAAGTTGCGATTAAAACACTGCTGGTTAGTATGGTCGACCAATGCTCTCTCGTAGGTGACAAATAAATTTTACTTTGTTATTTTATCAATGGATTTGTTATACAGAGTAACTACTTGTTTTCTTTTGCATAATTCTTGGATTAAGGGAGCCCTATCACCTCTCTTTCTCCATGATTTAATTTTTCATTGCAAGTAGACACTCGTTTTTTTGTAGGTCATAGGAGAATAAAGAAGGTCAATTTATGGATGAGCGATTCTTGAAATAAATTTTAATGAAACAAGGGAATTTCATCCAAATCCTTACTCAACAGATTCATAATAGAAGAAATGAAGAATTGATTTCCATTTGAAGATTCATGTCATGTCACTGTTGCCAAAACATTTTTCAAAGAAATAATTTTTTTCGTTGCCTTAAGAAATAACATCATAGCTGTTGTAACTTAATTTATTTATTTACATACTGTTTTTAAAGAAAGTGTTGTTTCTTTTCTGATTTCTCTTATATTTTGTGTTTTAGGTGTTGCTTCCTTCAAATTGTAACCCATCCTCAACATCAATGTTTTGAGCAACTAATTCATTTTTTGCATGCTTGCATTTTATGATTCTGCATTTTTGTTGTTCCTTTCTGAAGGAACAACACTTTTGCACTTCCACATTTTTGCTGTTCTTTTCCGAAAGAACAACACTTTCACATTTTTGTTGTTCATTTCTGAAGGAACAACACTACTACATTTTTGTTGTTCCTTTCCGAAGGAACAACATTTTATCATTTTTTGTTGTTCCTTTCAATGAAACAATATTTTTGCATTTTTTCTATTCCTTTTAAAGGAACAACACATTTTTGGTGTATTTTTTGTTGTTCCTTAAAAGGAACAACACTTTTTCACATGCATTTTTTGTTGGTTTTTTTAAGGGACAACATTTTTTTGGTGTGTTTTTCGTTGTTCCCTATAGAGAACAACACTTTTTCATTTGTATTTTTGTTGTTGGCATGCATTTCTTTTGTTGTTCCCTACAAGGAACAACACCGTTTTGAGTGTTTTTGTTGGTTGTTCTGTCAAAGGAACAACACTTTGGGAGTATTTTTGAGAACGACCCTTCTTTCCTCTTGTGGGATTATTCTTAATTCATCTCAATCACATTTTACTGATTTCCTTTTATGGCATGAAGTACACTACTTTTATGAGAACAAGAATTATGGATTCTATCGAAGTGAGTTAATATCATTCACATTATGATCTTTAACAAGACAACTCCTTGATGATAGATTATTTTCAAAAGGGGTACAATTATTTATATACCACTTTACTGCATTGTTTTCTATTGAACATGATATTTATTGATCATCTTAATACCATGCTGGTTCCACCTTCCTGTTTGTAATAAATGAGATTATGGGTATGTTTTTTTCTATTGACATGTTCAACTTTTTCCACCATCCCACCTCTTAAGGAGTATTGAGCCTCCCTATTTTTATCATAAAAATGTGTAATAACAACAAAATTTTGTTTTCATATGGAGGATAGGGGGTCTGATTACGAGCCAACCTACCATGCTCATAAGGTTGTAACAAAGTGACATTTCCATTATGGCCACCACACCAGGGTTATGATCCATTGGATAGCCAAATTATCCTTGGAACAGGAGGTCTCATCACAAGCCAGCCTTATCGCTTTTGCTACATCCCAGTGAATGGCAGTGTGGTTATCTGGTTACCATGTTAGTACATTGATCCCTTTTGTAGAACAACCCTGGAACTCTCTAGTTATAAATTGAGGATCCTGGCTCATATGGTTAAAAAATAACCCTGTCGAGGCTATGGATGCCTACTGGCAGTAGAGGCTCTACTTATGGTATTGAAGTTATATCTTATCGTCAATTATTACTATAATACCCTTTTCTTATTCTTTCTTTTTATTAGAGAAGTTATTTCCTTAATTTTTTCCCTGTTTTGAACCTTTGTGCATGAGAAATTGTTTTCAGATCAATCGCATCATTTTCAGCTAGAATACGTCAGCAAACCATCTTTTTGGCAATTGTTGTCCTTTTTCTTTTTTGCATAACTTATCATCAATCCAAGGAGTCATATCTCTTATTCATAACTATGTTTACACACTCAGCTCTCCTTATAACCATAACCCTCACCATCCTATCATTGATATGTGTACTCTACTTCATTTACTATTGTATTGTTCATTCCCTTGCCTAGTCGTCAGCACAACACCTTTCATATGCTTTATGGTCATGGAATATGTTTTCCAATTGGAGCGGGGAATGTATGCATTATGAGATAACATGTGATATGATTACTACACTTTTCCATAACTTGTTGATTTGACAAAATATTAGTATTTCATGTATACAAAAAATTTTATGATTGAAATTTTTGCATGCATCTTAATCTGTTGACATTCAAAACTAACACTATGGATTAAATAACATTGTATGCAAAATAGTGATATGTTTACTAGAGAACAACAAGTATGGGGGGGGGGGAGGATAACTCTATTCGCAGCATGACCACACTATTGCAACTAACAAAAGAGGCTCGAGCAACTCACGAACACGACTAATTCTTCAGACATGATGTGCTTGCATCGATTCCAAATTTTGCATCACTTTCAGCACCAACTTTGCCTACATCAGCGTCAACAAGTGCCAATCCATATATGTCATTCCACATTTTTATTTTGGAGGGAAAACTTGAGGTAAAATAGCATAATTTTCTGATTTATTACGAATTTAGGAGAATTTCATGAAAATCCATTGTGAGTATTATTCATCATTCTTTATTTCACATCTTTACCACTTCCCATTTTTCAGCGGCATATCATCTTTCAGTTTGGGGGATTGTTGCTTTCATTCATTTCTTTATTATGACCATGTCATTAATATTCTTCTCATCCATTAATATTCTTATTCATTCTCAACACCTCCCTTATTCCATGTTGTTTTACACTAAGCATAGCATTCCACAGATGGTAGCAACCACCTCAATTTTTTTTTTTAGCATCTCATGAGGGCATGCTAATTCTTTAGAGTGGGGGAGGAATTGCGACGCATAATGGATGTTTTCTACTTTATTTCTCATTTAAGGCATACAATTTTATTTTTACACAATGCAGAAATTTATTTCCACATAATTTTAAAACTATGAACTCAATTCTTGTGATTTCTAGAAAACACAGACATATCATTAAAATACGCGAACCCAGATAATTTCATGTTAAATTAGTCCATAAAATTTCGGAAATCATGCACTATCACCTACAACCATTTTGTTTATATATCATGATCCGTGCATTGCAACGATCTGATTTTTGGATCATAGAAGCATTAATATAGTAGAAATATACTTGCAAATTTCAACAAAATCTGGTTTGTAGTTTATGAGAAAATGGTTAATGAAGTTTACTGTTACTTATATCATATTTTGCTGCAACTTTATATACACATAACTTGAACGTCATTGTAAAAATTGCTACACCTTCATCAAGATTGCTAAATTTGAATATTCATTAATTGAGGAAGAATTCATTTGTTCTATCCATTTCATGAGTTGGGATGAACAATTTTTTTATTGCTTGGGTAAATACATGGGTTTTGTCTTTTGGGTTGCATGAGGACATGCAATATATTTAGTTTTTTTGTTGCATGACGCCATGCAATATATTTAGTGTGGGGGTATGTTGGGCCATTAATATATCATAATTATTATCACTTTTTAACACTTATTTCATCAATTTCTACTATTTTTTATCATGTCATTTATCATAGTTTATTATATAATTCCATCTCATAATTATTTATGCTCTTATGAAAAATATTATTTTTTCTTCTTTATTTTTAATAAATTGATGATTATGCATGATTTTATCAATGATGGTTTATTAATAAATTGATTGTAATATTACTCACCATTTTTAACCTCCAAGATATTTTTCAGATTGAAGATTTGATCATTAAATGTGCCAACCCAGAAATTCGCTGGAATAAGAAGCGACGATTTTGTATTGAACGTTTTGGGCAAATGGAGAAGAATCTGGACAATCTGAAACATGAGTTTTGTCTAGAATGGACCAAATTAATTTTGTAATGTGCAATTTTCCTAAATTCAGCCCGTACTGAGAGAAATAGAAGGTTCTCTGAAGATGTTTTTCTCAAATTCGCTTTGTGGCCATTTTCCAAATTATCTCAGCTACAACGCCAAATTCAACCTGTTCTTTTTGAATGATTGATGGAAGGATAATTCAGATATGATCTTGCTTATCAATTTGTTGAGAGAAATCCAATTTTGTAATAAGAAATCATGTTGTAATCATCTCTGTTGTAACTGCTCTCTGCTCTCTCTATTTAAATGAAAACAAAGATCAGAGAAGGAGATTCAAGATTCATGATTCATGATTCATGATGGATAATTAGAAAGAGAATTAGATGGATTGTTAGATTAGAGATAGGTAGGGTAGGATAGGATGAATGGGAGAATTACTATTGAGAAACTGTAACTATTATCGTTGACTTTCATTGCTGAAGCAGAGTACAAAACTACTGTAATGTTTATGTAATGATTAATATATAAAAACAGTTGCAGTCCCTTGCATCTCCTTGAGTAATCACAACAGTGTGTCCCTGGAGGCTAAGGGCCCAACCTTGGTGGATCCACTAGCTATTTGTACCTTTACTTTATAGGTCTTGTCGTGTGATGGTTTGATTTAATTCTTATTTCCTTAAATTGTGTTGCTTTACAATTTCATGTTTTTACAGTGTGCTGTTCTAACCGAGATTATTATCCTTTTCAACTTATATTGTTATGTTGTTCATTTCAAATATAATGTTGCGTTGTTCATATTTAGACTTTGATGTTTACTACATGTTGCGGTTCATTTCTATTGAAATAGCTTTGTTTTTCATTCCTACTAAATAAGCTTTGTTGCTCATTTCTTTCCTGTAAGTATTTGGTTTTGCTTTTAAGTATTATTGCAGTGAGCGTGTGTATTCCATTTTTGTTAGTAGCATTATTGATTTATCATTTCTAGTTTATTGCTTTAGTGTGGATTTTAAGATCACCAACTATAAAGGACATTGGCTATCGCTGCCTAAGTTCTCAGATTGTGGATCTTGTTTATGTTTGATTTCATTTGCATCAATTTACAGGGGAGAGAGTTATCATTACTGAGTCCTCGACTGATGATTGTTTTAATGAATGATTTATTTCAGAACATTTCAGTTTCTTTTTGTTCCAATTAGATTTTGTTTCAAGCATTCATTTACTTTTGCATTTTAAGCATTATATTGCAAAACATTACTCTTGAGTAAATAGTTGCCTCAGACTGAGTACACTCTTGAAATAAAAAATCGTCTCTGGGTTGACAATTAATGTGAAGATAACTAGGGGTTAAAAAGACACCTTTTATCGCTCAACACTTATGAATATGCATCTTTCTTTCTTTCTCGTAATTCTATGTTGGATGATTGATTTTAGATTTTCATTGATACTCTTTTACCTGTGACTGATACTCTTTACCTGTTTTACCATCATTCATCATTTTTTACCAAAATTGACTATGGTAAATACTTCAATTTTCTTCACTTTTTACCATGGTAAATCATAAGATGTTTGTCATGTTGGTCCACCAATCATCTCTCAGTATTCTTGTACTTGTTAGTTTTTTGCAGATTTCATCTGTTTCTATATATTTTACAAAATTTGGTTTCACTGGAAATAAGTGCTTAACTTCATGCTCAATGTAAAAAAGGTTCTCCAAACTATCATAGAGAAATCTCCCTATGGGTAGTGCCTTGACTGCAGATGAACTAGCCTGACTGTTAGCTTGCTGATGTAATTTGTTGACATTATCACCCTGAAACATTAGCTTGTCATTGATGACTAAAGGACTTGGAAGTCCTTTACTTTGTAAGATGCCAAATTTCTCCATAAACTCATCTATGTATTCCTACATATTTTTACATTTTCATTCCAGGCCTTGCATTAGACTCTTTTTGGTCAATACTTTCTTTATTTCAATGATGGTAGGAATCCTATCCTCAATGTTTAATTGTTCCAACTGATGCTTGTTTCTACTATTTAGAAAGTTTATTAATCTGATAGCTTCTTCAGGTTTCCTTCCTAGTTCTTCCTTGGTTTTTTCAATCTCTTGAAGAGAAACTTTCACTAAGTCAATTTGTTCAAAAATGATTTGAATTGATGACCAAATATCATTGATTGAATAAATGATATTGGTCCATAATATCTTTTTGATATCAGTCTAAGTCTTTTCAAATGTAAGATATTTTTCCAGTGTTTTGATCTGTTGAGTCAAGCCTCTTTTATTTCTCATCTTTTCGGCAAAATTGAATTTTGATACATCATATTTTTTCTCTAAAGTAATGAATTTCTCTTTTACTTTTTGTAGTTCAATGACTTGGAGCTTCATTTCCTCCATGAACTTGATCAACTCTTATATGCTTTGATTTGAGGTTCCTGCCTATGATGTACCTGTACTTGTTACTTCTATAGTTGCAGGTGTTGCCAAAGGGACACTTGGTGCTAAAGCAGTTGCCAATGTAGAAGAGACTGTTGTAGAAACCACTAGCACTACATTTTGAGGTTGTGTGGTCGACTCACTCTACTTGATTTGTAGTGTTTTCTCTAATTTTTGTTTTATCTCTTTTAGTTTCTCATTTAACTTAAGGACCAAGTCCATAAGGTCTTCTTCATTTTTCCTCTCAATCACTTCAACAGTCTGTAGGTGAATGAGTTGTGGCAATTTCAACTACTTTCTTAGTGTAGCTATATCTTCATTCTTTTTCCTTATTAGGTTTTGTGTAGCCTTGATATCCTTTGGGTTATGGCCCAACTCAATAATCAATTTCTCTAATGATTTGATTCTATTGCCCTTTGCTCGTGAGGAGGTCTTCTTTAGTTGCAATTGGGTAGTAGTGTTGTCCAGTGAATTTTGCAACCTATGTGCCATCATTGCCTTGTTTGTCAATGTAGAATAAACCATCTCCCCTATTTGCTTATGCAGTTCTATTTGATCTATAGGGTGGATATCTATAGCTAAGACCTCAAAATCAGTCTTGAGGTAGTATAAAAATGACTTGGGATGCTGTACTGTGGGCTTTAGAAATCTGATCTGCATTTTTTCTTCTTTGATGTCATAAGCTGAAATCAATCTGGTATGATTTGTAGGGGCCATCTTCAAGTATTGAGCCTTTAGCTACTCATTCTTGGTCTTTATCTCCTTAAATTATCCTTTTATGTCTATGATTTTCTCAGATGAAGATCTGAAAGATGAAACTTCTACACTCTATTGAAAAAAGGTCTTTCAAGCTCTTGTATTTATGAACTGGAAGGGGTCCCACCTGTTGGGAATGTATGTAGACTATATCCATATTATTTTCCCAAACTCCTTGTTGTTTCCTCAAAGAATTCTTCCTTTGAATATGGATTTAGCTTCCGCCTCTTAGCACCAGGCTGGTCTAAAGGACCACTGGCAAGGGTAGCTACTTCCCTGTCTCTTTTCAAGTTCTTTTCCTCACATGGAGGAGTCTAAACAACTGAGGGATTTCCCATATTAACCTGAGTTGGATGAGGCTATGGTGGAGCTTGTTCTTCAGAGATTTCAGGCTGCTCTGACATCTCTGGTTATTCTAATGTTGGAGTACTTGTTCCCTAGTCTTGTTCCTATGGTGGTTTTGCTAGGGGAGCATTAGTTTCCTGCATGTGCCTTTAAGAAGTCTCTGATGTAGAGGCACTAGGCTTTGGTGTTGGCCTTTGAGTAGATTCAACTGGTACCTGTTCACAAGAGTCTAGGTTAAGTCCCTTTTCTAAGTCTTTCATGACATACTCTACCTCAACTTGATCACTATCCATTTCAACTAGAGTTCCTTCCATCCATTCATTCATATTTTCATATTGTTCTATCTCAGGGATTATGTGATGGATATATGGTAACAACTTACGTTTCATTCTCCTATCACAAACAAAACCTTGTGGATCATATCTCCAAGCAAAGCTTTTCTTTAGTCTCATTGTTTTCTCTATGATTTCTTCTGCTCTTTTCCCTGCTTCTTTATTGTTGCACACAAATCGGCCTAAGTGGTTTTTAATCCTCAATTGAGCTTTCTTCTTTGCCTTGGTGAAATGAATTTGATCAGAGTTTAACATTTTCCTATAATATTCCAGGGAAAAAAATCTCATAAATACATACTTAGGCAGCTTGAAAGGAGGGAGTTCACAACCATAGTTTTGGATCTCAATGTGATTCTTGTACAAGTACCAGTCACCTATCTTTTACTGCTTTGACATTTGAAAGATTCTCTTGATTTCATCACTAATCCTAGGAGGAGGACTTACTATCAGCATGGTGGTCATAGGGTGGACAAACTGGTCAATGAATTCATTGTATGAATAGGGACAAGTATATGAATAGTGGAAGATGGAAGTCCAAAAAATAACTGATTTGGGATTACCCTTTGTATCAAGTTTATTTACAGAGAATGGGAACTTGTCAGACTAATAGTAAAGGAAAATGTGATATATGATAGTAGAATACTTGAATACCTTTTCATTTTATAGCCTTATGAACTGGTCATGAATTTTCTCAGTAATGAAACTAGCATAGTTATATTTGAGAGCAGGAGGCTCACTAAGGGTAAAAATGCACATTAAAACTAGATTCAAATTCATCCACATATTCACTAGTATTGAAACCCATGACTACAACTATCATATTGACTATATTTTTTCTTATCTCTGTGAAGAAAGATGCCACATAGGTAGAAGGATTTTTTGGTTGATGTTGTTTATCCATAATATCCTGACAAAGATGACTGAGTTCAGACTTGGACATATTAGATGCTTTCTCTAGTAATTCCCCAAGGTAAATGGGGGCGAGGTCTTGACCGAGCTGAAACTATAACATTTCATTGATTAAATCTGCAGTAATTGTGAAGAGAACAGTTTGATTGGGGCACATTATTACTCTGAGAGTGGGATTATAATTGGCTTGACATTGATGGATAATGTCAGGGAAAATGCACATAGAGGGGAGAATGTACCTTGGGAGAATTGATTCCCAAAGTCCTATGGTATCAGAGCCATTCATGTAATTGTCTTGACATTGAAAAAATACTTTCAAGGGGCTTTTATCAGTTTCAAGGTATTTAATTTGAAAATATTTATTTGCTAAGGGTAGATAATCCAAATCCCTATGAGGAGTAGAGGTCTATTGAGGACCATAGGGGTTTCCATTTCTAGTTCTTATGGATTCAGATAGGAAAATGGGTTTTCAAGAAGATTTGGTGAAAACAAAGGGTCTTGGGAGTCTTCAATTCTAAATTCCGCAACTGAATTGCAATGAATTTTGGGTTTTTTAACATAATCACAGAGGAAATCAAGTATTTACAGGGTTTCTAGAGGGAAATTGGTAAATACCTATATTTAAGTGATGGGAAATGGAGTGCAAGTTCACTAGGTGCAAATGGTGGACTTGAGCGGCGTCGAACTGCAAATTTCAGGGTGGCTAAAGGTTTGAGTACAAGCTGGTCGACTTCTACATTCTTGTTGTATGCATGAGTTTTCAGAATAAAGACAGAAAACTATTTTAACTTTGTTTTTATACAATGTCAAAACTTTTGGCAGGTTCGTGATATGGACAAGTGGTGTCAGCGGGGAGGTGACTTGATGTTTTGTCTTTCGTGGGAGGCAGTAAGCGGGTTTCATCGCACCACTATTAGAGGGTAAGGGGTAGTTAGGCAAGACAACACGATTCCATACGCTGCTTGACACATAACATTGGTACAATTCATGAAACCGTTCACCATCACACGTTAAATTTCGACCACAGAGGTCTGTGCAATATGTGCAATGATCGTCGGATTTGCAAGATTCGATCGAACGGTTATCGTGGAGATGAAGTGACTGGCAGATACGGAGGGTCGGCCCAATATGAATTGAAGAGATTAATCATATCGGGGGTGATTCGATTGGTTATCGAGTTATTAATTAGTCTGAATGACTTAATTAATCCTCATTAAATGGTGGCAGGGTTGGGTTCTTAATTAACTACGGATTAGTTAATTAATCTTGTTTATTTATTTGTTTTATGGTTATAGTTAACCGATGGGTGGGATATATAATTATTTTGGGTTCTGTGTAATAATATAAGACAGACATGGGTAATTTTATTTTATAGGGGAATTATATAATAAACATTCGTGGTTAATATGACAAAAGTGAATGGGAAAGTGCAAAGTCCAATGTTTTCCAAAAGTGTTTCATCATATAACATATTACTTAGGCTAAAGTGTACAAAAGGGTTTTTATGCAAATTTGTTTCAATTTCCCTAAGTAAAATAGGATTTTACTTGGGAAAAGTTTTATCAAAGGAATGAGTGATCTTATGGGGGGGCAATGTTGATAAAAGAGACTTAAGTATTTTAGGCATTTCCAATTATTGGGCCAAGGGTCCACTCCCTAAAAAGTTAGAGAAATGCTCTAAGCCCCTCTAACTTTGGTAATTACCTTTAGTACTTAGGGAATTAGTGAATATTTTTAGGGGAATGGGTAGGGAAGTTAATTATTTTGGCTTTGAATGTTGAAGTGCTTTTCCATGTGATACATGCCTTTGCCTAGTGATGAATGTAAAAGATTTAAACATTTAAACTTATCATTCACCACATATTTATTCTATAGCCATCATCTACTTACCCTATCTACTTTATCCTAGCATTTTAGCTTCTTTATTAGGGTGTACTTAGACTAGCAAACCCTTATCAAACTTTCTTTTCTTTCACAAAGTGATATCTAAATCTAACCTTATTACATTCAAGGGTTTATATTACATTGTTGAGCTCCTTTTATTTACTCTAACTATCTACTTATCTGCCAAGTTTGCACTGTTTGGTCAAATTGTTATTCTCTATTTCTAAAACATGAAATTGAAAATATGAACTAGTCAAGCTTAAACTATTTGACTACTCATGAATTGTGGCATAGGTGACAAACTAGACACAATTTTTTATTATAAAGAAAGTAAAAAAGTAGTGGCATTTAGAATTTCACACTTTCCTAGTCTTTTATTTTTGTTGGGGTTCATTTTCTTTCATTTTTTGACCTCTTTTTTATTCTTTTCACCCTTTATCTTTTTCTAGGGTATACCCCTTTACATTTTTTTTTTTTTTAGATGTGGAAAACCTTTGCAACAAGCAAAGTTATGAACATATTTCATAGTTAAACCAAGTCAAACATGATATATGACACCTATTGGTATAGGGGCATAACAGTGGCTCCACTTGGGAATAGTTTTTCATGGTGGAAATTCAAGAACAGTAGATTAGCGGCCTCTGAATAACTATGACTATGCCCTGCAATCTTCCTCTTGCCTACTGCTTTATGGATATGTATGATAGTAATACCTCTGAAGCTTAGGGCCTTCTCTTTAGGCTTCAACTCCAAAATCTTACTATCCAATCAACACTATGACATTACAAAGATATAATATGTATTGTGAAGAACATGGTAATACTAGTAACTAGGATCAAGGTAATGCTTGAACATCCGACCATTGACTGGTCCTTATTCTACTTCTGTCCCATCTAACTCTTTAATAAAATATGCATTGTTTCCTCTGAAAGCATAGATGATGTATGGTCATTTCCATGGGAAGTCAATCGTCCCATGTTTCCTCTTGTCCTATTTTCTTGAATCCCATTTTAACACTTTATCTCCAAGGTAGAAATCTTCTGCCTTGGTTCTTCTGTCAAATATCTTCTTAAGTTTCTCTTGTAACACTTGGGATCTTTGGTACACCTCCTCTCTAGTTTTCTGCAAATTCATGGTCTGGTTTATCCTTCTTTCAATATCATTAGGTTCCACTTGAGTTTCTTGAAGTATTTTCATGACAAGAACTCCTAATGATGAAGGAAAAACAGCCTCCATGCCATATACTAACTCATAGGCACTGGTTCCAATGTATTTTTTGGTTGTAAGCCTATCTACCCACAAAGAATTGATCAATTTTTTGTTCCAAGTTTTCTTATTTTCTTCCAACAGTTTTTTGATGATATTAGTTAGACTCTTATTGGAAAGATTCTGCCAGTCCGTTCCCTTGAGGGGAGTAGGTTGTGGAATGGACCAGTGTAATATGATACTTTTTACAGAAATTAATCATTTTCTTTGACTTGAAGGCTGTAGCATTATCAATAATGATTTTAGTTGGACAACCAAATCTGGACAAAATATTGGTCTCTAGGAAACGTGTGATCATAGAGTCATTGGTTTGTCTGGAGGGAGTGACTTTTATCCATTTAGTAAAATAGTTAGTGGAAGTGAGTATCCGTTTGTGTTGGCTAGAAGAGGGTGGATGAATTTATCCAATGAGGTCAAGACCCTATTGTTGAAAAGGTTTTTCAGTGGAAATGGGTTTTAAGGGTAAAGGTAACTATTTTCTTTTGCCTTCAAAGATTTGACATTTATGGCAAGAAGTTACAAATCTCTTCACATCTGCAAATAAGGTTGGCCAACAAAATCCAGCAATTAGGATCTTCTCTGTAGTTGAAATCCAATAGAGACGTCCACCACAGTCTCCTTCATGAAATTCTTGGAGAGCCTTGTCAGCTTCATCTTTTAATAAACAATTTAATAAAATTCTTTCATGATTTTTCCAAAAAAGAGTATTATCTAAGATGCAAAACTTTGAAGCTTTCAGTTTCAAAAACCTATTCTTAGTTCTAGATAACCTTGGAGGAGCCTACATGTTTTGTAAAACATAAATTATATTAGCATACCAAGGTGAATCTGAAAAGGCCTGGCTGATTTGTGGAGTCGCCATCTCCTGCTTATTATCCAATTCATTTATGTCTAGGGCTTGACAATTAATTTTTTCCATGAGTTTAGCCAATCCCTGACCTCTTATTAGCTTGGTAGGTTTTATCTCTATATCATACTCTAAGATGGTAGCTATCCATTTTCCTCTTTTACCATCAACTCCATCCTGAGTTAGGATGTTTTTGACTATTGCTTTAGAAACATAAGCTATTACATGAGAGTATAATATGTAGACTTTGAAATATTTAATAGCCAGTGCAAAAGCTTGTTTCTCCATTATTTTGTATTTTAATGACACATCTCTAAGTTCTTTATTAAAACATGCTATAGGTTTTTCACATCCCTAATCATCCTTTTGTAATAAAACTGTACCTATTGTGTGTTTTTGATGAAAAGAAAAAATGATGAAATCTTTATCAAATTGTAGATTCGTGAGGACTGGTGTTCTAGTTAAGGCCATTTTCATTTCCTCAAATGATTGCTTGGCCTCTACTATCCATTTGATACTTGAATCCTTTTTTAACATGTTATTTAGTAATCTAATAAGTTCAGCTAAGTTAGAAATAAATCTTCTTAAAAACATTATCTACCATAGGAAACCCTGAAGTTCTTTAATACTTCTTGGGTGGGGTATTTGTAAAATAGCTTTGAGCTTGGAAGGGTCAATTCAAATGCCATCTTTGGAAAAAATGTGACCTAAAATTCTACCCTCCTCCAGACCGAAAAAAGACTTCTTTGGATTCAAAGAAATGCCATATTTTGTGCATTTTAAAAATACTTGTCTGAGATGGTCCAAGTGTTGTTGATTTGATTTAGAAAAAACAGTTAGATGATCTAGATATATAATAATAAAATCATGAACTTCTTTAGCAAAGGTAGTGTCCATTTCTTTTTGGGAGGTTGCTCCTGTGTCTTTTAGTCCAAATGGAATTTTGATGTATATGAAGGTAACCTATGTTGTTGCAAAAGAAGTTTTCTCTTGGTCGTTAGGATGAATCAATATTGGGTTATATCCTGAAAACCCATCTAAAAGTGAAATTCTAGAAGAACCCACTACCCTTTAGAAAATATGATCCATTTTTGGTAAAGGATAGTTATGTTTAAGAGAGACCTTATTTACATTTCTCATATCAATGCATAACCTTATTTCCCTACTTTTCTTCCTAGTAGGTACCAAGTTAGACACCCACTCTGAAAATCTAATAGGGGCAATAATCCCTACTTCATTCATGTGTTTGATTTCTTTCTTAGTTGATGGTAATAGCAGAGGGTTAATTCTTCTGAGATTTTGTTTAAAGGGCTTTTGATTTTCTTTCAGAGGTATAGTGTGTTGAATGGTAGAGGTGTCATAGGATTTCAAATCTTCGTAACTCCAGGCAAAGACATCTTGGAATTCCTTCATAAGTTCAACATACTTTAGCTTCTGATCAAGAGGTAAAATTTTTGACAATTTTATCATTTTTGGATTATCCTATGTTCCTAAGTTGTACTCTTCGATATCTGCTTTTAATTGCTCCATTTTAGGTTTCTTGGGAATGTCATTGGAGTCAAAGAGATCTTTTAGAGGAGTCAATCATTTTGGTAAATGATTGTCCTTTAGATTGATAACCTCTATTTCTACTTCAATTATTTCATCTGGGTCCATTTGTTTCAAGTCTTGAATTTCTTTTTGTGTGATTTTTGTGGGATGAAGCATATTTATTGAATTTTCTTCTGAAATGTTAATTTCTACCTCATTTAGTTGATTAGAACTAATAATTGTATCAACATCTATGTTAATGTTAGAAAACTCTTCATCTAAAGTTAAAAAATTATTGATCTGCTTATCACTATCAAAAACCTGCCAGTTCTTCATATTATCAAGGATGCCTAGTTTGTGCCTAATCTCAGCAGTATATTGATGATTAGGTTGAAAAGGTAATTTGTAGGTGCTGGAAAACATGGCCAAGATGTGGGCTTTCATGTTGTGTTTTCTAGGGATAGTTGCAAGCTGGGTTTCCAAAAAAGTGTTGAGAATTTCTATGATTGTTCATCTATAATATCCCAGTCTAGGATCCCTAGTTGAGTAAGTTCCTTTAATCTATTTAATTATTAATTCTGAATCTCCTAAGATAGACACCGTGATTGCTCCTAAATTTTTAACAAGTTTAAGACCCAACAAGAGAGCCTCATATTTTGCTATATTATTGGTGCATCTAAAATTTAATTTGTAGGCATGGCCTTCAGCATGATCATTTTTCAAATTGTACACCCAAACTCCTACTTCTGCTCCTAGTTTATTGACCGAGACATCAAATTCTAAATTATTTCATGCTCATAATTTGTGTCTGGGGTAGTAGGAACTTATTTTACCGTGGGATCTAGGTTTTCATTTTCATCTGACTTTTATATGATATTTTCTAAATATGAACACTTGATTTTTCTTTTTCAATTTCTTTTGGTTCTGCTACTACAACCTCTAAAGTATTGGAAGGACTAGTTTTTGCATTATAAAGAATGAACGAATCCATATCAGAGTGTACTGAGTAGATGGAGAAATTTTGGGTTCTTTCCTGACTACTTACTACGTATTTCATCAATGTTTCCATGTATAGTTTCTTTGGTTGTCCAAAAACCAATATAGTGGCATATGACATATCCAATTGAAGAGATCCATGAAGCTTAGCACCCCAAGATCTGGACAATAACATGCCATATTTGGGTGGTATATCTGCTACCACTATGTTCATTAAAATTGCTTTTGCAAGGTATTAAACCAATGAAATACACAAGTCTGTTATCAGTCCTAAACATCTCACTTGACTAGAATCAAAAGAAAACAATTCTTTGTATGGTCTAGTGATGTCTAGGTCTAGCTTTTCCATTACAAACTTGGGCATGAGATTATGAGATGCACTAGAGTCAAACATGGCATTGTGAAGAATCTTATCATGTATGTTTAAGCTCACATAGAAGGGAGGAATTCCTTCTTCCAATGGTTCTCCATTCACTTCTGGGCCAAAGATTAATTCGGGTTAGTCATCAAAAATATTAACTAAGTCTTCAGTTCTAGTAATTTTCAGTGACCTATTGATTTGAGTTCGGTAGGCATCATGTTTAGCTAATTCAGAGAATGGGACAAGAATTTTTAGCTTCCCTACTTTTGTTTCTAGATTAAAGGGTTTTTCTATTTGGGCCTTTGGATTTCGAGTAGCAGTATTTGTTGAAAATGCAACAAGATGATGGAGCTTAGTGAAAAGAAGTCGCCTTCACTAAGTGGACCCGGAGGCTATTTTGGCGCAAAGTCTATTTTTAGACTATGTCTATTTTTAGACATATGGATCATGGTCTATGAGTTGCAGGATTATTTGTGGATGATTGGTCAAGTTGGTAAAAATAGATGGACCTATATTTTTAGACATATGGGCAGAGTCTATTTTTAGACAAGCTAAAAATAGAACAGTCGAATATTATTAGCTCTTAATAAAATTTTAACTATAAACATTATCTTATTCTCTTGGAGCACTTCAGTTCGAGCTATGGATGTGGCACATGCAACTTCCAGAAGGAAATACGTGGTTCTTATGGGTTACTTGAGCTATTGCATGGAGGAATTCAGTTAGGATTTCAATGATTGAGTTCTATGGAGTTGGATCAGGAGTTGATGGAGTTGTGTTCAATTTGACTTAGTTAAACTAGTTGTATTTAGTCAAACTGATCAATAGACTAAGTGATGAGTGGTGTGAATTAGTTATTAATTAATTCACTAATTATTAACTCATAAATCAACTGAGGAATACATCAATTAACTCAGTACATGGACAGTTCAGTGGAGACAAGTGTTAGAGGTGAGTGAAAGGGCAAGATAGCTGTTAGTTGTGACTATAGTTGTGCATGAGATTTGCACAATCAATGGATTGAGTATTTCCAATGAGGATTGCGTGGTATATCCAAGGGAAATACGAATTTGGATCATTCATTCATCTATTCTCATGCAGGATTGCGTAGTATATTTGAACCTATGATTGATTCAGATCTGAGCTAGTTTTTGTGTAACAGGTGGAAAGAGTGCTGAGTACTTGCAAGGAGTATTGTACTATGTATTGTTACATGTTCTCAATCAATATAATATACAGATAGTTGGGGGTTTTCAGCTTCATGCTTTCCCCGGACACATACTGTGTTGATATGTGTGATTGATGCTTCAATGTGTGCATGTGAATGTTTCTTAATACTGCTAAATTGATGATCAATGTAGAGGAGGTTATGTATTATTCATGATTCTGCAAATAGTGTATAATCAGGATAATATATGTGAATAAGTGTCATATTATTCAAAATTTCGACATGGTATCAGAGCTGGTTGATTTGTAGAAGAGATTTCTACAGGATATCAAAGTGAGGATTGATCATCAGATCTATTATTCAGGAAGTGACTATGTTTTATTTGTTCAGGCAGAGTCTGTAATGAGGCTAGGTATGCTCTGGATTCATCCTTCTTTTGGAAGGTGAGATATCCAGTGAATGCCCATACAGTCGATATCTGTACGAGAAATACTTTGTTCTCATGAATTTTAGATCAGAAGCGGTTGAGTTTTGAGCTGGTGGAATGGTGCTCAAGGATAAACTTAGAAACATCTAAGTGTGAGAATGGAGACAGTATGCCCCAGTATCTCAAGAAGTTAACCCAATGCCGGGATGAGCTGGGAAGTGTGGGGGTGAATGTCGATGATGAGGATATGGTGAGTCTAGCACTCCTTGGCCTTCCTAAGAGCTAGCATAGCTACAGAGACTCGGTGAATGGAAGGGAGAAACTACAAAATTGGGAACGACTATGATTGGATTTGATGTAGGAGGAGATCAGATGGAGCACCAGAGACAGTTCTTCATCTATGCATGATGAGGAGAACCGTGCCTTACCAAGTAAGGCGAAGAAGGGGAAGGAGAAGGTTTCTCTTTCCGAATCTAGTTTTTCCAATGATGGAAGAAGGTTGACAAATAGAAAGTGCAATGCTTTCGTTGTCATGAGGTGGGCCATTATGCTGGAAATTTCCCACAGAGGAAATCAAAGAAGGGATCTCAGGAAGGATCTAAAGATGAGGTACTTGCTTCACAGTTTGAGTTGGATTTCACACTCTTCGCATGCATTGTTTCATCCATGATGGAAATTGGTTGGTTTCTTGATAGTGGAGCTTCTTTCCACATGTCTGGCGGCAAAATTTTGTTCAGTACTTTGGAGGAGAAAGATCTCCAGATACTCATAGCAATGGGTAATGATGAGAAGTATAGTGTCTCAGGTGTACGCACGGTTATTTTTCAGAGGGAGCATGGATCTCGCATTACCTTGACCGATATCAAGTATGTACCAGGACTGAAGAGAAACTTGGTGTCAATCGCAATGCTGGAAGACGGAGGCTATGATGTAGTCTTCAGAGAGGGAAAGGTTTTCCTTAGATACATCATCACTAGACAGGTGAAGCAAATTGGTTCACGGGTCAAGAACCTATATGCTCTTGAGGTTCAAGATGCATGCAAAGCCTTGAGTAGCAAGGCAACTGATGGAGACTTGGTGGTTGAGAGGGAGGGTATATTACCTCTCAACATGCAGAGCCAAAAGAAGTCTTAAACAATGGTGGAAGAGCCACGATTGGTGTAGCAGCTTCAGGAGGTTATGGAGCAACCATAATTGGGGAAGCTGAGAGGAGATCGAGTAGAGACATCTACTCATGCAGAGACCTCCAGTAGGGGGAAACTTCGAGCCAGGTGGGCATAGGGATCACATGTAGCCATACCTCCAGGTAGGAGGTGGGGCGATATAGAGTGATCGTCCTAAGGAGGAGGGACATGATCCTTGAGGTACCTAACCTCTTGGATGAGACCTTGCTACAGGAGCCCTGATGTGGAGTAGCAGGAACTGACTGATTAGGTAGAGATAGATGTGGATGGAGCAGCAAAGAGAGCGACAGTGCAGGGAATCCCAACACAGCGCACAGCTAGCAGGCTGCAGCAATGCGAGAGGCACAAGTGTTTTGCATAGTGATAGGTGGCACAGATAGGTGTGCAATGGTGTGAGATGCATGGATATGTTGCAGTCGCATAGATGTCAGAGAGGGAGTACTTTTCAGCAGTAGGTAGAGCTTCAGCATTAGAGCATGTTCCTAGCCCAATGGAGGGGTCAGTTGGGAGTGTTTTTGTTCCAAGTGTTGTTGGAGCAAGTGGACTGGGTAGATGTGTTGCATGCAGAACATTCTAGAGTTATAGGATAGGGATTGAAGATAATCCATATCTTGTTGAGAAGGAGCATTGAAAATTCAACAAGATGATGGAGCTTAGTGAAAAGAAGTCACCTTCACTAAGTGGACCCGGAGGCTATTTTTGGCGCAAAGTCTATTTTTAGACATATGGATCATTGTCTATGAGTTGCAGGATGTTTTGTGGATGATTGGTCAAGTTGGTAAAAATAGATGGACCTCTATATTTAGACATATGGGTGGAGTCTATTTTTAGACTGCCAGGCTAAAAATAGAATAGTCGAATATTATTAGCTCTTAATCATATTTGGACTATAAACATTATCTTATTCTCTTGGAGCACTTTAGTTCGAGCTATGAATGTGGCACATGTAGCTGCCAGAAGGAAATACGTGGTTCTTATGGGTTACTTGAGCTATTGCATGGAGGACTTCAGTTACGACTTTAGCGATTGAGTTCTGTGGAGTTGGATCAGGAGTTGATGGAGTTGTGTTCAGTTTGACTTAGTTGAACTAGTTGTATTTAGTCTAACTGATCAATAGACTAAGTGATGAGTGGTGTGAATTAGTTATTAATTAATTCACTAATTATTAACTCATAAAGCAACTAAAGAATACATCAGTTAACTCAGTGCATGGACAGTTCAGTGGAGACAAGTGGTAGAGGTGAGTGAAAGGGCAAGACAGCTATCAGTTGTGACTATAGTTGTGCATGAGATTTGCACAATCAATGGATTGAGTATTGCTAATGAGGATTGTGTGGTATATCCAAGGGAAATATGAATTTGGATCATTCATTCATCTATTCTCATGCAAGATTGCGCAGTGGAGGTAGGCAAGTAGTGAAGGAGATTTGAACCTGTGATTGATTCAGATCTGAGCTAGTTTGTGTGTAACAGGTAGAGATAGTGCTCAGTACTTGCGAGGAGTATTTTACTATGTATTATTACATGTTCTCAATCAATATAATATATAGATAGTTGGGGGTTTTCAGCTTTATGCTTTCCCCAGGTACATACTGTGTTGATATGTGTGATTGATGCTTCAATGTGCACATGTGAATGTTTCTTAATACTACTAAATTGATGATCAGTGTAGAGGAGGTTATGTATTATGCATGATTATACAAATAGTGTATAATCAGGATAATCTCTATGAATAAGTGTCATATTATTCAAAATTTCTACAGTATTCTCTCTGTTTTTTGCGTTTTCTATGTTTTTCTCCTTTTCAGGAGTAGAATCATGATTTGTTGATTCTCCTAGATCAACCTTTGGAGGTTCTTCCATAGTTTCCTTGGAAGGAAGGGAAGTTGAGGGTTGTTTATTGTTTGGTTGATTATCAGAGCAATCTTCAGTTATGGGGTTAGAAGGATTAGTGTTTGATGTAGAAATAATTTGTATAGGTTTGATTATTGTCTTACCTTTTTTGGGTTGATTTGGAACTGTTTGCTTGTTCGTTTCAGGAAGATCAATTCTCCCACTTCTTAGATTGTGTTGCTTGTGCACCTCAAAGATGGCTGAGTCATATCCTTCTCTAAAGTCGAATGATTCCGCTGATTGGGTTTGAAACTGCTTAAGTATGTGGTCCTATTGATCATCTTGAGATAAGAAAACTTCTCCTTTATCATCAAACCCCATCAAATTAATTTTAGTATCTTCTTCTGGGCCTTTAGAGTGGTAAGCTTCTGCATAGTTCTCCTGGAAGGGGTTTAATGTTTTGATCAGGACCATTCTTTCTAGTGTTCAGGTTTTGATTTTTCATGAAATTAGGATCCCTCTATTGGCTTGTTGGTTATCCCAAGGAGATTTCTTTTCAATTGTCTCCACTTTCTCTCCTAGTCCATCCATTCCTTTAATTATGGCATCTAGCTTTTGTTCAAAGGCTGAGATTTCTTTCAATGGTATCCTCCTTTCACTCCTAGCGTTAGCTCTTTTAGATAGTAGGTTGGCTTCAACACTAACTGCTATTCTTTGAATATCTTCCAAAGTAGGGGGGTTTCTTTCTCTCAGTTGGAAAGCGGTATCAGAATCAAATCAGTCGGGGAATTTGATTAAGTCTAAACCAGGTGGGGGTCTAAGATCTAGTGGGATGGAATTATACACATTGTTGAATCTAGTGCAATAGTCCTGCATAGTTTCTTGTGGTCCTCTTCTTAGGTTTTCGTATTCAGATAGAATCTGAAGGGGTTCTTTCCTTTTCTCCCACCTATTCAAGAATTGCTGATAGAGGGTTCTTAGGTTATCTATGTTGTTTGTTGTTAAGGCTCTGAACCAAGTTCTAACTTCCCCAAACAAACTTTGAACGAATATTCTCATTTGTACGTCAACAGTATCTATATCATAAATTTCGAAATAATCAGTCTCTTCTTGGTGTGTTGCTGGGCTGTATAGGTTCTAGTGCCCTCAAAAATAGTGATATTACTTTGGTAGTCCTGGGGCATGGCACCTAAGTTTGCTGGTAGTACCAGGGGGGCATATCTGTTGGCCATTGCTGTTGGTAATGGTGAAATAAAAGATGGGGTTGGAATAATAGTGGATGTTTGAGTTGTGGATGGAGAGTTGGAGGTGATGGTCAGATGTGGAGTGGTTTAAGGCTGAGAGATATGAGGGAATGATAATGGGCTTGTAGAAATGGAAGTGATTACATAGGGATTAGTGGTTCCCTCAGTGGTAAGATCAGTTTGTGGTGAGTTCTATAAATGTCTATCAACTTACAAATTGGTTGGTTTGATTTCTAGTTCTTGGATGAACTCTGGGTCTTGGACTAGGTCTGCTAATTCAGAATCGGATGAAGTCCTAAACAAAGAGGTTCAAAAGTATTCATCAAACGGTAGGTCTTCGAGGTAAATCCACTTAACAAGACAAGATGAGGATCTGAATGTGGGTCGAGGACTAGTAGAACGTTTTTGTCTTCTATGAATTCTGGGGATCAGATTAGGGTTCTCAAACACTTGTGGTGGATTGGGATTAGGATTGGCTCTAGTGTAATGAGTTCTTTCTGAAGCTAGGTTTTTGGGTTTTATTTTTGGTTTTCTTAATGGATATAAAAAACAACTTCTATGATTTCTTGAAGATGCTTTTAGATTTCAGGTTTAAATTTTCTTAAATATTTGTTTTGACTGAAGAATTGTCCTTCCCCATTGGAGTCGCCACTATGTTATCACTTATATTTTCCTTGAAGTTGTTAGAAGAAGGAAAGAGGTTTGAGGTAACCACAAAACAATCTTTTAAGTATAGAATCTAGCCAATCTGTACTCAAAGAGGGCTCTCTCTTTATGATTTAGCTTTTTCTATGGGATATTAGGCTAGTTATGAAAGCTTGGGGGATTTTGATTTTGTTTGGTGGTGGAATTCAGGAGCAGATGGATAGAATAAGGTATTTCAGACCATTGGGCTATAGAGTCAACTGAAGATGGCTTAACTGGATCAAGTTTATTTAGCAAAGGAGCGTTTCACAGGTCAAGATAGATAAACAAAGGAAAAATGATAGCTTAAAAGGGTGAAATGGTCTTGGAAAGGGAGGGAGGACAATTAAGAATCCTTTAACAAAGTTCAAGGTGAGGGAAAGTGGGTGCTCATTAACAAAAAGCAATTAAGTGTTCTTTGTTAAATGGTCACAGTGATAAACTATGAAAGCAAGGAGCAATTAAGAATTCCATACCTATAATAGCTTGAAATAAAACATGAAGAAAATAAATGAGTTTAAAGACATAATGCAGTAGAGCTCTTTCTGAAATATAACTTTCATTTATCATTCTCATATGAAACACATATGAATATTTTTAAACTAGAAAGACCGTAAAAACACAAGATATAGAATACTTATCAGTTTCTCATCTAACACAGGTATCCTCTAAAAGTCTTTTGCTTTATTACTTTGTTCCAGCCTATTTCTGGGAAAATTAGTGTCTTGTCGAACAACTAACCTTCTAGGTTTGGAAGCTACCCTAGGAACAACATTTTAAAGCAATTCAATGACTTTTCCTATGTGTAATAGATAAGATAAAGATAGTGGAACCAACTTGGAACTTCCGCTTAACCCCTTGTTTGATCTCTCTCTCCTTTGGTAGATTCTAAAACTCCTCCCTGTACTTAACACGCTTGGATAGTACTTGCACAAGTACAACAACAAAGAACTATCAAAGCATCATGATCTATTAAAACATAGACATTACAAAATCAGATATATAATGAACAAAATGATAGCATTCACAATTGTATAATCATATGGGAGAAAACGTGGAGAGCTTTATTAATAGAAAGGAGAATTACAACCTAGTTGTCTAATCCAGCGCCATCCTCCCAGCTTCAATCCTTCTTCACCTCATGAAATAGCAAGATCACGCCAACAAGAATACAATGCTCTCTCCTCAATTGCAAACTATCAACACTTACTTGCAATTCACAACATTTTGGCCTCCTGATCTCTTGGATGGGAGATCCTTTTATAGATGTTTGCAAGGGTGTGAGTCATCCATGGGGTTTGATTAGTGTCATTCCACTTGTTACAATTGGTTCCACAAGAGAGGGGAATTGAAGATGGTTTCCTAATTCCCTTGGTCATCCTTAGGCGAATTTAAAGAGGCAAGTGGCACAGGAGAAGTTTCTAAAAGATTCCATGAGCAACCAACTAACAAATTGTCCCAAAAATTGGTCCATCCTCACCCATCGCACCCTATAGAAGACCTAAACAGTATGCATCGCACCTTGAGAGTGTACCAGTCAGTATGCATCACAATTTACCAATGGAGCAGTTAGTATGGTCCAATTTAGGCTCTTTTTGGATGATTTTTGAAGTGGAGATTTTGGGGAATGATGCATTCAGATGAATAAGTTCCTTTAGGGTATGAAACAAATCTTTTAGGGGTTGATGAGCCCTAGTTCATTAAAATATAATTTTTGGGTTGATGTGCCCAAATATGTCTATAACAGTTTCCCCCTAAAGCATGAGGTCGTAAATATTCATGTCGAGTGAAATGCTTTATCATGAGGATCCGGAGTTTCGTACTGGAAGGTGACCTGCATAAGTTACAATACAATACATCATCATAACATGATTTTCATGATCTAACTAAGGGAGGCATTCCCATGCTTAGCTTTATAAATTCCATTTCATGTACATAGATCAGATAGTTGTCTGCAGATACAGACTGCTGATTCTATAGATATAGAGTCATTATCCATGATTAGGATGACCATCTATGTAGATCCTTTGTACATTTGACGTTTTAATATCCCTGAATATATCACAGCTTATATGGATGAAACTACATCCGGGGTCTTCAAACTCATTCAATCTTCGCTCGATATACAAGTCAAACCATGTGAAGAGATATTTTGAAGGCGAACATGGAAAGACATCACCTGATTACTAGCTAATGATGTGAGCTATTAAAAAATGCGAGAGGAATCACCAATGATGATAATGATCCTCAAGGTACTATAGTACAATTCACGTGTTGTGAATACATGATCCAATGTTGAACACCACGCAAAGTCTCTCGGTCGAAGGCCATTGATGTCAACCTATCGTCAGATGTGAGAAACTTGCCATTGACGTATGTAAGCTTCAATTCACTGAAAAGGTTGTTTCTAAGTCAACTTCTTGGATAATGAGCTGAGGTTGACAAGAAGTGACTCGTCGTAAGAGGGCCATGATGTATCCCACATCTATGACACGAAACGAAGAAAAAAATTTCTGGAGGTGAAAATGAACTGACAACACAAGGTTCAAGAATGGTGGTCATGAAAAAATGAAGGTTGGAGGTATTGTAGTTTATGAGACATTAATTGGATGACTTCTCTTGAACATGTCGGTGACACTGAGATGAATTGATAGTGTTAACCCCAAAGGATGGATGGTATGAAATACCAATGTTATGATGACCGGTGAATGGAATAACCCAACCCAACTCAATCATGTAGATGAAGTGAAAGTGTCATGTTCAAGAGTGACTTGCTACCATAAATTCTTCAAGTTTTTTCCCCTTTTTCCCCAGTCATTGCTGACTGATACCTCTTTATTTTTGTCAAGATTGAGGAGGATAACATATTCTTATTCTATAATTCTCCCTTCGAGCAAACCTGTCACTATTTAATATTTTAACGAGTCTAGCAATAGTGAAACTTGGTCTCGTCTAGATGGGCAAGTTTTTCATTATTATTTTAACGAGTTTAACAACAAGGATAACTCGGTCCTTTTCATGTTTAGAGAGTTTGAAAAGGGACGAAAAGAAAACTCCATAAGTTATTTTTCATAAAATAATCCCTCAGGTTTGAGAAAAGGATAAAATAATATAGGTGGGATGACATTTTGAATACTTTAACGAGCTGTAAAGGGCAAGCGCTCAACTATATTTTCATGTTTAACAAGTCTGAAAAGGGCTTAAAGAGGGCACTATAGTTTTCTTTCTATTTTTGAATCAAAGCTCGAAAAGAAGACAAAAAGTTTTCCTAGTGGTCAAAGATGTTCAATTCACTGTTTATCACATCAGATTCTTTCATCAGTTGTTCAACCTACTCAAAAATCCATAAAATTGATTAGAAATACATATATATAGACGAAAAATGAACTAAAACTAACATTTCACTTTGAAGTAAATGAAAAGTAAACATAAAAAGTAGTTTTAGCATTTCATTTTCATCATTTCATTTCAAATTTGGGATTTGGAGCTCTAAAGTGGTTTTCCCCCTCAAATATCACTAGTCGATTTTGATAGATCTTGTCGACCATTCTCCATGCCGTCAGGACTAGGTAGGAGCTATCCTTAAGCTCTTCATTTTCATTCCATCTTTTCTCACTTCTGGCCAATTTTTTTCACTTTTCTGGGCCACTAGGGTTCAAATATTTTGCTCCCCAATCATTGCACCTATCTTCTATAGAAAGGTGCGATGCATATTGAGCTACCAATAGGACAGTCAGTATGCATCTCACCTTGCTCAAAGGTAAAGTGCGGTGGGCGTATAAAGGCAATTTCATACAGTGTTTTTAATCAAAACTTGTACTGTTTTTTGCTCAAAAAGGGATCCTAACTCACCTAATGATTGTATTTCAGATATTTGTTGGATCAAGATGGTCATCACATGGTGATAACAAGAACGTGAAGAGGAGGATATGGTTACTTCACATGACCAAGGCATAGTGGAGGCATTAAGAAACTGTGGTTTACTGAAGTTTTTCTGCATATCTAGCATGAGACAACAGATAAGTTTTCTGCAGTATATCCTTCATGTTTGGGATCCTATTGACCAGGTATTCTAGATTAGAGGTAAATCTATTCCTTTCATGGTTGAGGATATTTATTTTTAGACGGGTTTGTCGAGGTGTGGTGCCCCTCTTTCACTATCAGGATATGCTCCTGGGAGCGAATTTGTGAAAGATTACATTCGTCAGTTCTACAGGGATGGATCTCAACCCAGTAGAGATGGTAAGATCAATATCTAGGATGTTACTAATAGACCTTTGAAGACCATTCTATTTACCTTTGCTAGATTGGCTAGTAGCGCGACCTTACATTTAGCGAATAGATCCTACATGCAGTATGCCTTAGAATGCCTAGAACCAAAGGTGTTCAATTGGTGTGAGGCAATACTTCCTATCATAAAAGAACAACTATCCAAAGTAAAGAATGGAAGAACCAAGAACTTTGGTTATGGATCCATATTGACTAATTTTTCTTTGGAAAGAATTCCACTGATGCAACCTCAAAACATCTCACTTGGATTGCCTGCGCTGAGAGAACCACAGATGCAGGGGTGGGTGGACCTTGTGGCTAGACATGCTGGCCAGTCATAGATCTCCTTCTCAGATGCCTTATTTGAGTGGTTCAACCACCAAGAGATGGTGTTTGTGGAGTATCCATATATCGAGATGGATTTCTGAAGAAATCTGAATTTGGAATTACCGGTTGGTGAGCAATGGAGTGCTATAGATAAAATGATTTGACAACATCTTTGTGTTTTCAATTTTATATTGTTTTTGTGTTTTTGATGTTACCAAGACTAAACAAACTCATATGTGTGTGCCGATATTGGACTAGTTCGACTAGTGGTATGCCCATGAGAGGAGGATGCTCCAGTGGTAGAAGTTATAGGGTCCTTAAGGACTTGGACATAGCGGAGACCCTTGTATAGTTGCAGGATTAGATAGAGGGATTGACCCTTGGGATTCTAGATGTCCTGATGGATGAATTACCAATGAGGCTACAACACCATACTACTGGTGTACTGAATTATTGGACTAGGCTCCTATGCATGATAGCACAGGCAGTGACATGTTATCACTAACATCACTAGTTTAGGATGTTTTTCTGCATTTACTTTAAGTTTCTAGGTCAGATGACCAATTTCGTCTTTGGACACAAAACATTTTATGAAAACTTATAAACAAATATCTACTTTGATTTTTGGAGTTTTATTTTCGTTAAGTGATGAAATCCTATGCAAATATTGATGTGAATTGCTTTCTTTACATATGTTGCAAATGTCTATTTAACACATACTTTGCTAATGAATTAGTCAATGTGTTTAAGTTTCTAGAAATGTGTTGATATTGAATGGAATCAAAATGTCTTTCAAAATCCTAAATCTTAGGAACATGCGACTGATAGCTGGGTTCTGAATGGAATAAACACCAGTAAGCTGTAGAATGATAAGTTGTGAATCTAGCCTAACAATGAGTCGGTGTATGCCATGTGAAATGGCATCAGAGAGAATTTCAATCAACGTGCTATACTTAGTGATGTTGTTCGTTGATTGACCAATACATATCCCCCTGAAACTCACTAAGTCACCAATTGGAGCGAAGATGGCCCAGGCTGTAGAAGATAGGTTCTGTGTGCTATGACTAGCTCTGTCGGCATACCCAAAATGGTTCCAAAGAGTATGCCATCTACAACAAATGTGAAGTGGATTACCTAACCAAAATGATAACTCTAAAAGAAAACACTCAAAAATGCAATAAAAACATATGTACAATGAGTTTACTACACTTAATCAAGCATAGTACTGTTTAAAATACAACTCATTTTTGAGCTGCGACAGTGGAATCCCATCATAATCGACTAGCTCGTAGGCTCCTTTTGTCAATACACGCTTAACAATATAGGGGCCCATCCATAGTGGTTCAAATTTCCCTGCTCCTAATTTATCATAATCCTGATCATAAAGCAAGACCAAGTCACCTTCTGAGAAGACACGAGGCTTAAAATTTTTGTCATATTGCACCATGATGCATTTCTTTTGTGCTTCATTAGCCAATGCAGCATCACGACAGGTTTCATTGAGATGGATTAATTCCAAGAAACGAGCTTCTTCTTCAGAAGTTTCTGGAAGCAGGTCGATTGCAAGCTTGAGGGATGAGATTTCACATTGAATTGATAAGACTACTTCTAGACCATACACCAACTGAAAGGGCATAAATCCGGTCGCATTTCTCACCGAAGTCTTATATGCCCACAGAGTTGAGTACATGATTAAATGCCAATTCCATTTATGGACTCCAATCATTCTTTATAGCATGCGCTTAAGGAATTTGTTTATTGCCTCAACTTGTCCCTTAGCTTGTGGATAATATGGAGTAGAACTATCATGGGACAATCGTAATTTGGTAGTTAATTTGATCATCATGTAATTGTGAAAATATGACCCATGATCTATGACTATAGCCTATGGCACACCAAGTCTAGAAACTATATGATTGAAAAAAAAGAGTGCAGTCATTTCGTTAGTGTTGTTCAATGTAGGCATCACCTCCGCCCATTTTGTAAAGTAGTCAACAACGACTATAATATACCCATGCCCCCCGGCCAAGGTGGGGATACATGTCATGAAATCAATGCCCCATTTAGCGAATGGGCCAACAACAATGACTGAATGCAGTGGTGCAGGTGGTAATCTAGTTTTGTGATCAAAAATCTAACAGGCATGGCAACTTCTAACTGCAAGTATGCAATCTTTGAATATGCTGGGCCAGAAGTAACCAGCTCATAAGATCTTTTGTGCAGTAGCGTGACCAGATAGATGCCCCCCAAAAGCACCTAAATGTCAATCATTCAAATCTTTTTCATCCTCCTCATGCGTAAGGCACCTTTGTAAAACCATATTGACACCACGACGATAAAGTGCATCACCAATGATAAGATAATCTTTGGCTTGGTATTGACTACATTGCTGTTTAGAGCAAGAGGTGTTAGGCCTAAAAGTTTGGGTCTAGAGATAGATTAGTATATCCCCACACCACGGATCACTTGACGATATTAGAAACAGAGTGTCATCCACAATTAATGCTTCTGATGTTAAATCATTGGAGGACAAGGGAAGGTCGCAAAGTAACTCTGCAAAGATGAGAGACTTCTTTCATTTCGATTGATGAATTCTAGATAAAAATCCTGCAAGATGACTCTCCATTTGGAATATTCTCCCCCAGCAATTGACGTGACAGAATGTATGTCATAGGGTTGCAATCTGACACAATGGTAGTTTTGCGAAGGAGTATATAATGTCAAAATCTTTGTACTGCTCGAACACTGCTAAAGCCAACTTTTCAACATAAGAGTACTTGCATTCTGTATCATTAAGATTACAACTTAGTTAATATATAGGATGTTCAATTCCATCATCTTCTTGCACTAAAACCATACCAATGGTTGTACCTACAGTGACGATATACAGATTGAAGTCTTTTTGATAGTCAAGAGCATACATTAATGATGCTTTTATCAGGGAATCTTTGAGAGCATCAAAGGAAGCTTGCATGACCTGATCCCAATGGAAGGGTACCCCTTTCTTCAAAATACATGTATAACCTTTAGCAAGCTTAGCATAATTTTGAATGAACCTCCTCAGAAAGTTAGCTTTCCTTTGGAATCTTTGAATCTGAAGCAAATTTGAAGGTGGAAGTATGTCAAGAATTGCCTGAAACTTTAATGGATTGAGTCGAATTTCGTCCTTAGAAACTACAAAACCAAGTAGTCAATTAGAACCAACACAAAACACACATTCGTGCAGATTGAGTCATATCTTGTAGTTTCAGTAACATAAAAATATGGCTCTCAAATGTTGCGGATGATCAGTCTTTTTTTGCGAGTGAGAAGGTAGATCATCAAGATATGGTTGAATTATGTTTTTGATGTCATGGAAGGCATAATTCATTGCTCTCTAAAATGTTTCCCCTACATTCCTCAAACTGAAAGGTAATTTACGATATGCGAATGTGCCCCATGGACATCTAAATGCAGTTTTTGACTGGTCCTGAAGGCGGATATTGATTTGATTATATCCGGAAAATCCATCCATGAATGAAAAGATTTCACATCTGGCACATTCATCAATTATCTTGTCAATGAATGGTGTAGGATAGTTGTCCTTCAGACATGCTTGATTTACGTCCCTATAATCGACACACACTCTTATTGTTCCTTGTTTTTTCATTACAGGAACAATATTTGATACCCAGTCAGTAAGGGGTATAGGGTAAATGAAGCCAGCACATAAAAGTTTTTCAACCTCTGCTTTAATGGTAGTGGTTTTCTTTGGATGAACAAGTCGAAGTTGTTGTTTTACTGGTTTGACATCAGGATACATCTTGATCTCATGTTCAACAATTCTCGAGTCAGTGCCTGGCATTTCTTCATATGACCATGAAACTACATCTCTGAATTCACGAAAAAGATCACAATAGCTATCTAGTTCTGATGGAGAACAACATTTGCTCACGTGAATATTCTCTACAATATTAGGTTTGGTGGAAATATTAATGGATATAGTTTCTTCAATGTTGGACAGAGTTCGCTTGGAATCTATTGTATTTATAGAATTTAATAAAAAATCAACAATTGAAGGGTGATTGAGGTCGTTTGAATAATCTTCACTATCATCTCAAAGGTGAGAACAATGATGATAATCTTCCCATGACATCTCTTCTATCATCATTGATTGGATGATTCCTTCGTCTGTAGAATGTATATGAGACCAAGGATAAAAAAAGGTACCATATTCTAAAGACCTATCTACCTAAACACTCGTTAAGTGTAGATTCGGGTTTCCGCACAAGCCCAAAACATTGATTGCTACAAAGATTCGATGGGGCTTGGTGGCAATGCCTTGTGATGATCATCACTTTCAAAATTGTTGGAACTCTTCTTAAAATCAGATGATGTAGAAGAGATCATGTAGCAGGTTTCCACTGTGGCCACTTTTGTGAAACCAGATGGAGACGGGAGGGCAAAAGTACCCATCAAGGAAGGATATTTTAGGAGACCTACTCCAACATTTTGAAGCAATTGTTAACTTCCATGGATCAATGGAATGTTTCCAGTAGCTTTTGAACTATTAGCAAAAAATGCTAGTTGGTCAGTGACTGTGATTCCACCTTTGACGGGAAATGTAATCATTCGAAAATATGTAGACACAATATTGTAATCAAGGAGTCCATTAACGACCTCGATTTCAATGTCTATTGTTTTTCCCCCTAGTTCAACTTTCAAGCTACTTAAAATCCCATATGGAGTGTATGTTCTTCCATCGAACGCTTTTAGTGTTGTTGGTGATTGTGACAAGGGTAGTGAACCAAGATTTTTCCAGCAACTCATTGACATAATACAAGTAGGTGCCCACTCATCAATGATGGTTTGATGAACATTTTTATTGAGGACTTTTACCTGTATAAGGAAAGCGAGTTGGGCCAGTAAGTATGGTGTATATCTAGTATGATTAAAGACCACAATATTGCAATCCGTTGGATTGATCCCACCTATCTCTGATAACAAAGCCTACCTTGGGAGGGATAATTTTTCAATACCTCAAGTGTTGACATAGTGGATGGCAATTGAGCTAGATCCTCTACTATATTATAATTCTGAGCAACTCGAGTATGAGGATTAAATGTCGATTTATGTATGACTCCCTTTGGTGGCTTGATGGTTAATTCAGGAATAATGGGTGGAACAACTTCTGGCGAACTTGTTTTGAAATCACTAGGTTGATCAATAGCCTAGTTGCTCGATGACGATGGATTCCCATAATCTTTATTACTTGTCGATACCAAAACATCATTTTGTTTGTTTGTGATGGATAGCATAAGCACGTGGAATGTGGAAGCATTATCGGTAGCAACCATATGAGTTTCTGGGTTAAGAAATGGATCAATTAACACTGTTGAGGTATTCGAAGCCTTCAAAAGTTTTGAAACCTTAGATCGATGTGGACAATATCTCATAAAATGATCCTCATTACATATCAAACATGGATAATGATGAGGTTTCCTTGCCGCAGTAGGGTTTTAAGATGATTTTTCAGGAGTGGAATTCTCTTATTTCTTCTTGTTATTTTTCCCCTTCTTCTTGCCCCCTGGTTGCTTTGGATTTTTTCCTTTGTCAGATGACACAACATTAATCTCTGAGGCAAGAGAATTGTCATTTGAATTTTGACTAGAAACAACAAGAGCTTGACTAGATGGATCTGTTGCGGTTTGCATGCTCGAGGAACTGATCACACCATCATCGGCATGAGAGTCCCTACTCGATTTAGGAGGAGGTGGAAAGGAATAAGCTAGTCTAGGAGCATCAGGAATTTTGTTGTAGAGTGTGTTAGATTATGTATAGATCAAATCTAAATATTGGGCACGAGCAATGACTTTCTCTTCTCTGACAACTCCTTTTGAAATGTCCTCAATGATGGATGGTAATAAGGAATTAATAAACCAATCAACTAAAAGATGATCAGGAACATACGTCTTTACCATTCAACGACGATGTTGCTACTCATGAATATGATCAGATATGTGAGTGGAAATGGTTTCTTTAAAGTTAGTAAGAAGTTCTATTCTAGTTTCGTACCTGATGGGTAACTGAAAGTGGGTTAGAGAGGCAATGGCAAGGATGGCAAAGTTATCAAACAAATCTCTAGGCAATTCAATAGACCATTTCATTGTTGGACCAGTAAGCGTTCTCTAAAAAAGGCAAAGTCTAATCGAGTCATCATTCAGAGTGTTGGATGAACACCATAAACGAAAATTCATTACGTGATTCGATGGGTCTTCACCTAGATTTCCATTAAACTTTGGAATATCAAAGGGAAGTTTATGAGGAATCACCGACCACCAAGGGACGTATGCAATTGGATCATTTGTGATTTGGTTCAAATATGGTAGTTCTAGAGTTGCTAAAAAAGGCAACTGTTGATTCAGGTTTTGTGGAGCATACCAAGGATAATATGGAACCACCTGAGCAGTAGGTCTTTGCATACCAGCATAAGGCATCTATTGTTGGTAACCTTGATAAGGTTGTTGGACATAACCAGTATAGGGTGGTTGTTGATAACTGATTTGGAAATGTGGCTGTCCATAACCTACATATCCTTGTTGCCCAGATCCTCGGTAGGCTTTTGATATTGACCAAATCCAGTCTGAGCTTGTGAACCAAGTCCAAACTGAGGTTGGGTTTACTAGAATTATGGTTGTTGATACTGTGCCAACGATGGTTATTGGACCATTTTCTATTCCCCAATACCGGAAGATTGACCAAGTTGCGGATTGACAACACCCGTTTGTGCCTGAGTCATTCTAGATAAAGGAGCACTAACCTGAGATTGCAGTTGCGCTGTAGAGACAAGTGGCTATTGTATCACAACCTAAGAGACTTGAGTCTTCTACCTCAAAACTTGAGGTTGCAAGGAAGAAGGAGTAGGTTGAGGTTGAGACACAACAGGTTGTGCTTGTGATTACAACATAGTCATAACAAAAGGTGTAATGGGAATATTCAAACAGGTTGGATCAGTTGTGTGGATATACAACCCTTCGTTGTTCTGGAAGTATTGGTATCCAATCACTAGATAAAATTCCAGATTGACTTGAATATTGTTGGAAACTCTCGTATGGTTGTCCCCAAGAGGAAACGGTGAATAGGCATACTACTTTCCATATGGTGGTAGTCTAGTGTCTAAAGGATATATCGATCTTTGAAAACTAGTTTTCCCAAATTGATACTAGTATGTAGGATCAAATTGTTGAGTTTCCACATAAGAAAAACTAGATGGGACTCTTAATGAATAAATGGAAGAAGACCATGGCACTGAAGCAACCCCTTAGTGGACTCTAGCTAGTGATTGATAACTAGCTAGAACGGATGGTGTACTGTATAAATATGACTTAGGTGTACCAGAAAACATTTTAGGAATAGCAATAGGAAATTCCACTATAGGTGCATCATATGACACATTCCTAGATGTTGATGGTTTCTCAGACATGGTTAGCTTATCCAAAAGCTCTCCAAGCGATTCAAAAGGAACTTGTGATGAAGCAGTATTAAAAGGACCAAACTCAAGAGTAGAAGGATACAAATGAATCCCAGTTCCAAAATGAAATGGGGTACTAGATGGGGGATCCTCTACTATCTCCTCTATAGTAATCATACTAGGTGGAAGAGGTAGACTGTCAAGTCCGTAAAATATTTCTGGAGCCAAAGAAGGTATATCTTCTACAGTGACAGATATTGGAGGGGTGACACCTTCTGAATACTGAAACTCAAAGTCCAGATATTCAGGTAAATGAACTTTAGTCTCAAAGGGAGGTTCTTGAACAACCACTGGTTCAAATGCCTCAGTTTGAAATGAGATGGGTTCTGGATCAACTCTAGATGGAGTTGTTTCAGATACAAAAGTGTTTAGCATTACACTAGGATTAGTTCTAATGTCCTCTTCTAACTACAGAACTTCCTCTTTGAAGGCAGATGTACCAAAATAATTGGAGTAACTGGAGTCTCTAATGATGTTGAAACAAACGTTTCAAATAAATGAGATGAACTGGACGTTGTTAAATGAGACTGTTTTGTGTGGATTGGCTTCACTTCTAGAGGAAAAAACAATTGACTTACTAATCTTCATGAATGATGGGGTTTTGATTGACTTTCTTCCATGATTGCAGATTATTTGATCAACTCAAAATTAAGGGGAAAATGGTGCTTGTTATAGCTCCAAATCTCACTCTTGAGGTTTGTGAAGCTGCACTCATGGCCTAGGGCAACCCATCCTTCTAGACCTAATCCCATATTTAAAAAAACCAATGTTTTTTCCCTATACACGACATTGCCCTGAGCTAAATAAGTGTATACGCGGGTCTGTGTATACCCAACCCATGTATATGTATAAAAACACTTAAAAAAAATAAATCTCCTTAATTTCAGGCGGAGATCACAGGTTTTACCTGTTGATCACCTGTTAGTGCCCGTGGCCCAACTGTTACCAACGAATTCCCAACTAAAAAATTACTTTGGGAGAAGTATAAAAAGGCTTCTATGGGAAGGCCAAAGGAGGAGAGAAGAGAGAGAAAGATTGTTATGCTGAGAATTCCCTCACTAGGTCTGAAGATCCTTATGCCTCCTGCACTTCCCCCATCCCACAGGAAACCCTTGTTTCCTTGTGTGTGTTGATGATTTCATACTACTTGAGAGCTCATGGAGTAAGTCATGGAAGGAGTTTGCTAAAGGCTTCAGACTGGACAAATCCGGGAGACGATTCCGCTTGGAGCCTGCAAAAGGATGACTCAGGTGAAATTGTTCCTTTTCTGTACTTTCTTTGTCTATAATAAAAGAAACACACGTCTTTGTTCTTGATATATATCTTCTTCATGTTATGATATTCATGTTATGATATTGATGTTATGATTCATATGTGATCAGTTGTTTAATTGCATAACTAACTACCTTTCCTTATAATATGAAGCTGGTTTCTTTATGATGTTTAGTCCATATACTATTGCACTTTCTTGAATTGTTTGTTTTGCGGGTCAAAGGAGCAAAGGAACTTCAAGAAGGGTTTGGACCCTGGGAGGCTCTTCTCAAACGTAGGATCTCAGATACACACTCTATCGTAGAGTTTGCTTATAGTAGCATTATGATTGCATGGAATATGTGTTTCTTTGCATAGATAACCTTCAGTCTGCTAGGGTATCCACCCAAGACCCTAGGGGAGTTTATCCCACAACAGAATTGGTGACTCCGCTGGGGACAACACTATTGTTGTTCCTAGTTTGGGTGTATTCAAGCCAATCAAGTCTCAGCTGTCTGTTTATCTTTTGTTACTGTGTAGTCAGTGCTTGGATTGTGAGCTTTGATCAATTTTTTCCAGACCTTTTTTTCTTTTCCTTGGAAGCTTTTTTATACGCTAGTTTCTCTGTTTACAGAAGGGTATATACGCATCTTTCCTTAAGTGAACCTGCATATACACAAGTTTCCTTAAGCTTTTTCGCATATACACACATCTATGTGCAAACACAATCGCGTATATCTTTAATTTTCAAGATTTTTGAAATCTTTTTGTTTATGGAAGATTGTATGCTGGTCTGATTCAGTTTGGAACAATCACTGTTCTATCACAGTCTTTAGTTTATAGCAAGTGTCTTGTTTCGAATTCTCTCTGATTGTGAAAAGGTTGGTCTTGTTCGTTTTCTTCCAACTGTCATTTATTTTTGCTTAAGCACGCAAGGTTTCTTACAAGGAATCTTGGCTGCTTTGTGTATTCAGGGTAGAAAGATTGATTTCAATCTTTGTGTTGAGTTTTGTTTTAATGACTTTTTAGTTTTCATGTTTGAACTATTTTTATGAACATTTACTTTTCTTGCTTTCTGAAAGTCACTTATTCACGCTTTCTTGAAAGTTGTCTTTTCAAGCTTTTGGTTTCCATTGCCAAGCTCATCTCACTGCTTGTTGATTGTTAAAAGCATTTCAGAGCACCTTTTTTGTTGAGTTCACACTTGTTTTGTGTCGCAAGCTTGCAAAGTGCTTCGTGGCCTATTTTTTGGTCATCAAGTTTCAGTCTTGTTAGAGCATTTTTGAAAAGTCATTTTTGAGTTGCTTTTGAAGGAAACTTATTGAAACTTTATTTTTCTTTCTTGAAATTTGTTTTGATTGAGTTTTCCTTTTTTGTTGAGTGAAAATGCTTATTTTTTTGTCTTCATCTTGCTTTTAGTGCTTAGACGAAATAAGAAACAAAAACTTATATTCCATCTAAACGTTTAAGTGGCAAATCAAAAATCGATAAGCAAGCAACTTTCATCTTTTGATTTAAGAGTAGTTTTGAATCTTGCATCAGCATGTATTTGTTGCATTAGGATTAGTTTGTGCATCTTTCTAGGCATTTATAGTTTTGTTAGCTTTTGTGAGTGTGAAGTTTGAAAAGAAAAGAAAAAATAGTACTTTTATTTGAAGTTCCTCTCAACCCTATAGAAATTGCTTTTCATTGAAAAACGAAAAACAAGTGCATGTGCATGTAGTTTGGTTTTATTAATTTCTTTTGCATCAAAACACCACCAGTTCCACTTTCGTCATCCCTTCAATTAAATAATAGCCCATTAAAATCAAGCGCTAATTTAAAATATACTAGAACTTTATATTTGTCGAGTTAGATACATCAACAAGTTTTAGGATATTTTAGGGCCATGGATTAGGTGTGTGGAGAGTTAACTCTTGAAGGCCATTTTAAACTTTCAAACATAGGAGTTTGAATAGTGAGTGAAAATCCAATAGCGTTAGGAAGACCAGGAAAGCTCCGGATATGGGAGTTAAGCACGAGGGTCTATAAGACAGGGAAGAGAGATACCCCCTCTCCTACTTGTCCGAACTTACCTCACGACTGTTCCGCCTGGCTTCTGATACGTGTTGGTAACCTTAGTTGCTACTCCTAGGGATCTACATAAGTGGCCACGGAGGGGAATCTCATGGTACCTGAGGTCGACGTTGTATCACTCTCAACGGTACTACTGGAGGACACCCTTGCGAAGCTTGGGGGCTTGCACTGGCGCAGGCTGTTGTTAGGAGGTCAGCGTAACTTCCTTTGTTACCTTCGCTGATAGGACCGGGCCGTCATTATCCCAGACTATCTTCGGAAGGTCCTTTAATTCACTTTCTCGTATTTTGGTGTTCGGTCCTAATCACCCGGAGCATAAATACTTGGAAGTTGTTTGACTGGTTGATATCTTTAGGGACTTTATAGTGTGTGCCTTGTGCTCCTAGTTGGCCTAGCTTTCAATTTTTTGAGTCTTTAGTTAGATATTAACAAAAATTTCCAAGTGGTTGACCTAGACGATCTCGAAGACTTCGTGGTCTTTCACCACCAAGTTCAGAGCCTTCAACTAGAAGGCACAAAGGTAATACTTCTAGTGGGTTTCATCTCGCGATAGCTGATGCATTGGGGATTGATCCTCCCCTAGGTGGCATCAGTGCTCAAGATAGACCTGGTACTTCCACAGAACAAGAGAGAAGTACTCCTGGACTTTCTCGAGTTCTCTTTCGGACACAAGATAACGTAGAGGTAGAAGAACTCTCAGAGTTGTTAGCGACTCCAAATTCTCCCCTACCTCCTAGTCATCCGGAAGTGTTACAATACGTTGGGTCTCCAACACATCGATCGTCAAGTCCAGGTCACATAACACACTTACCATCGATGACCACTATTGGAAGCATGGATTCTATTACAAGTGCTACGACTATGTAGACTCCAATATCTGTACAAGGGGGAGGAACTATTTCCATCCCCTCTGCTTCTTTGTTCAAGTCTTTTGCTAGCACGTCTTTAGTTGGGACTACCTCCATTCCTTCTACGAGTGGAAACTCCCAAACCAATGCTTTTAGTTTTGAAGACCTCACAAAGTTAACAAACAATCCAATCAAATATAATTCAGCCTGGCCTCCGGTCCTAACCAAAATCCCTTCGGACATTCCAAAATTCGAAGGGAAGAGCGGTGAAGACCTGGGTGACCATGTGACCACATTCCATTTGTGGTGCTCATCGAACTCACTTATTGATGATTCAATTAGGTTGAGACTTTTTCACCGCACCTTGACTGGTAATGCAGCCAAATGGTATATATAGTTTCCAGGCGACAACTTTACATCTTTTGCCGACTTAGCTAATATTTTCTTAAATGATTTCCAGTTGCCTGGCTGTTATGATGCCGGAACTGAACTTCTGGCCAATTTTTGTTAGGACACGGCAACTCACATTTCTGACGATATTCAGGAATGGAGACGGAGAAAGAGGTTCATCAAAACCAAAATCCCTCTAGAGTACCATCTCGAATGGTTTTTGAAATATTTACAACATGAGATCTCTAAGGATGTCTCGATGTCCGGAGTTTACTCCGAGGAGCAAGCTATTTTTAGGGCCCAACAATTAGAATTGATCTACTCTCAGTCTGGGATCCTACAAAAATATTTGCCAGATACTCCTAGGTCAAAGGTGGACATAGCTAAGTTGACGCCAGGTCCCCATGGGGATGGTATCATTGGATCGGTAGACATGAATGCGGTGAACTTGTTGAACCAATTGCAGTAGCTGTCATTACAAACTGCTTCAAACAACCAAGTCACATCGTCTACTACTTCGTCTTCCCAACCCTCTTCGATTAATGCCATCCAATCTGATAACCCTAAAGGAAATCAAAACTCCAATGGGAAAAAGAAAGGACGAGGTAAGAAAAAGAATCAGGATGGGAAGGCTAACACAAATAAATCTAGCAATAATGCTGGTGGGGGTAGAAATGAGTCTAAAAAGAAAGTCAAGTTTCCATGCAAGTTGTGTAGTGGAGATCATTTAACTCATCTCTGCCCGAAGATTCAGGATGCTCATCGGTTGTTAGGGTAGCAAGGGGCTTCTAGTTCTTAAGCTGTGTTAACCAACCTTTTTCCCCAAGGGCAGTAATTGCTTGCTGGCATGAGTTCAAATCCTGGTACCTCCTCAGGGGGCAGCTAGGAAGGGGAAAATTCATCGAACATTTTCATGATGGGTTCTAATATACATGTGGCTACTCGGTCACGTGATTACGGTGAAGCCGAAACTTCCAAGGAAAAAACTACTCCTGGAAATACCGACCTTCATATTGAGCGACCTCCTGTTGAGACTATACCATGGATACCAAAAAGGTTCCGCTAAACACGCGACTATCAATCCTAACGCTAGGGCTGCCAGAATTATTCCATTTTGGAGGATCTGGCCCAGAGTCCATGTGCCATGTCTGCTTTAGAGGTTCTCCAGTCGTGTTCGGCTCAGCGAAGTGCTTTACTCTCGGCAATTGGGGCAGTTGATCCAACCAATTCTTTAGTGCTCACTTTTGACATGTTAAATACCAAAAAGCAACTCCCTCATCACATGGCTTTCCAGATAAAGTCTACATACCGCAGGATTAATATTTTTTGCACCATTATTGATGAGGGAGCTTCCACGTGCATCATGTCGATGTCTTGATGGAAGGCCATTAGATCTCCTTTGGATGTTCCTTCACCTACCCTTCTGATGACGTTTGATGGGAATTCTCACAAGCCACATGGGATTATCCCGGCCTTTCCTATATGTGTTGGAGGAATGGTTGTCAATGTTGAAGTAGAGGTCATAGATGCTAACCTAGACTATAATCTCCTCTTAGGAAGGAATTGGGTATATGAGATGGATGTCGTTGTTTTGACTCTATTTCATATCATTTTCTTTCCTCATGAAGGGAAAATCGTTAAGGTTGATTAATTGGATTACTGTCCAATTGATCCTCAAGCAACTTCTGACTCTATTGTTCCCTTAGTGGACAACCCTCGCCCGCCTACTAAGAATATAGGAGTTGGGATATATTCCTCATTGATGGGTACCTTTGAGTTTCCCTCTCCTATCACTCGAATCAATGTCGTTTCATCATCCAAGGAGTCTCCTCCAGAAGGGTTCTTCTGAACTCATTATTTTTTGGACCCATGGACCTTTCCTTCACCTACAACCACATTAGCTGAAGGAAAAGTAAATGGAATGGCATCCTCTATGTCTGCGGCTGAGCTTAGATATCAGTATATTGTTAACTCCGCAGACGACCACTCTGCTCCTTCTTCCAAAGAGGAGTTTGAGGGTTATGTGGCCCCGACTTGGGCCTTTGATTCCGCCTCTACCTTGGACTGCTTAGATACAGTTTTACCTTCTGAAGAAGAAATCCTCGAAGTGATGATGGGTGTAGCTCAACCTTGGGAAGACTTACACCATTGTTCATATTTCCTTCCTCCATTGCAGGAAGTGGAAGCTAGGTTCTCCAAGCTATTCACTAGTGATGTTTGTAAGATATCGAATCCTTTGGCTCCAACACACTTTTGTACCGAAGGTAATATGTCGGTGATCTCAGAAACGATGTCTATAAACATCTCTAGGGACCCTAATGTGATTGAGAATCTCTTCATCGGAATTGAATGTTCCCCTGAAGAGGTGTGTCATGCGGAAAGAGTTATATTTGCGAACAAATCTAACCTCCCTAGGAGTCTAAGACTCTCTAGTGACAAACAAACCAAACAAGAGCTATCCTTCTCTAGATACAAATCATTCTACGAGAATTCAAATGTTTTCGATCTTACCTTAGGTCCCACGCTTGTTGTAGCAGTCCAGCCTTGCTGATCCAGATGAGCTCCTCCTTCACTTTCAGACCTGCATACACTAACAAAGCAAACGATTACATAGCATCTGAATATTCATCATAAAATAAAGCATATCTATCATATTGACCAAGGAATACATGAAATAATTCATTAACAAATCATTGAGAAGAATGGACTTATTTGTATTAAATAATCAAAGGAACCATTACAACCTGAGCCTTGGTGTTGTGCAAGGCTCCTCCCAGGGTCCAGCAAGAGATTTCCTCTACTTTGACAAGCTCACCCACTCCCACTATGGCAACAAGGAAGGATAGTGATCTCTCCTCACAAGTCAACAGTGGAAGTCCTAATTCCAGCCCAGCATTTACCCTTTGGAATGTTCAGCTTTCAACCTCCCCTCCTCTGGCCCAATGCCTATATTTATAGTGTTCTAGAGGAAGTTATTCAGTTCCAACATCAATGGGATACTCCCTCTTTTGGATGGGGTAGCTCCTCTCTTGATGGGATAAGTTCCTCTATCATAGGGATGCATGAACCATCTGGAGGCACTCAATACACGTCAAACACTCGTCTAGAAGGCTCTAGAAGTGACCACAAGTAACTTTTTTAAGATGAAACTCGCGCCTTTTGACCTTTACAGGGGTACGCACCCATCCTTTGGCTTACAGAGCGTACAAGTACGCAGGTACAATGAGTTTGGGATGCGTACACGCAGGCAAGGGAGAGAGAACCTGCGTACCCAGAGATAAACATGTTTTCAGTGACTTTCTCTCTTTTTGAAGTTTGACATGAAGAGCAGAGGTATTAGGCTTGACAAGGAGGATAATATGACTATTGATGGAGCCATATTAACTGCAGATAGTCATGGTGACAAATTTCAGTGTAACAGATTGCCCCTAAAGTACGAAGCCTGTAATAGATAAGGGTTTTATATCATATAGGAAGGCTGAAGTACTTTATCATTTTGAGGATTATCTCATAGAGAGCCCGGTCAGAACCTGCAATTTTCAACACAAATTACATGTATAAGGTCATATCATCGCTGAGGTAGGCATTCCCATACTCAGATTAAAAACTTTAACTAACAGACTAACTACTCTGATACAGGAATGATTTCATAATACATCATAATTATAGACTCGTGTAGACACAGTAAATGGGCGCAGCCATCTGTTTATGATTGGTCTACAACATAATGAATACAAAACTCCTCACAGCCTGGATGGTGGAAACTAGATCTAGGGTCTTCATCTCTACTTCCCGAATTGGTACGATTCTATCCACGTGAATAAATGAGTCGATGTCAAACATGGTAGAAACCACTTGATTACCAATCAATGATGAAAACTGTTAACAAGTATGAGAGAGACCACCAGTAATGTCAATGGTTCTCAAAGTACCCAGCACAATCCATGAGATGTGAATGAATGAGTCGATGTCGAACATTTCATGGAATCCTTCGATCGCAAGTCAATGATGAAAACTGATGTCAAAGGCGACAAACCTGCCATTGATGCATGCAGACTCCAAGGTACTGACGATTTCTAAGTCAACTCTCCAGATAATGTGCTGATGTCGATAGAAAGCGACCCGTCGCAGGCAAGCCC